>OVBA01000573.1:0-62493 GCA_900406435.1 Lepidium aucheri | reverse complement strand
CCTAGCGAGCAATCAATCCCCGCGGAGCTCGCCTGAAATCAAGGAGGAAATTTCGGAGAATCTTGAGAGGATCTTCCCCAAAACCTAGACCAAAAGCCTATAAATAATAGTTCAAAACCTAGGAATAGGAACAAGAAAAACGAGAGAGAAAAGTCCTAGAGCTTGAAAGATTACTTTCGCCTTTGTTTATAATCTGTTTTCATCTAATAAAGTATTTGATTCGAAGTTCCACAATTTAATAACGAGTGTTGAGTTTTAGCATCAACAAGATACATAAGGTAATATCTTCTCATATATACGACAATACTTCAAAAAATAACCTGATTTTTGTCGCAACCGTAGAATAAAAGGTCCTTTTGTAATGCGAGTTGTTCATGTGTCGTTGTTGGCAACAAAATAAAAGACAGTAGCCTCTGTTGAAGATTCTTCTAACGGTAGATCGTGTGGTAGAGAGACGTACACGTATGTCGATAAGAAATGCCTCCTTAGATCAGAGCCGTGTCTCAGTATGTGAATACAACCAACAGTTTTTGTTTATTTTTTGATTTTCTTGTTAATATAATACAATCAAATTGGTTTATGACTGAGTCTAACTTTAGACAAGTCAAAAGCTTATAACTTTGTGATAAACAAATGTTTTATTTATCAATAATATCAATAAACGAAACTTTGTCTTTCTGTAGAAGAAGACGAAGAAATAGAAAAATCGAGAGAGTGAGACAAATCTAGTGATGGGGTGCGACTCCCATGGCAATCTGAGCGACGCAGAGTTCAGCAAGCCGTTACCAACGATAGGCGTATACGTGGCTGCTGCTTCACTGATCTGTGGAGTTGCCATGTTTGCCGATCTTCTTCACGGCTTTCGCCACCGTAAGTTCTGGTTTCCTTGCAAATTCTTCTCCCTCAACGCCACTACTCTTACCTTCATTTCCGTCTGCGTCAAACTCTCCTTAGATCTCAACACTTCCATGCCTAGTCGCCAAGATCAGCTCGCTAAACTCAGCAGCAGTGTTTTCGTCTGCACCGTAATGGCTAATTTTATGCCTTCTCTTGGTTTCATGCTCACTCAAGATATCCTCATGAACCTCTTAGCTCTTGGCATTATGGTTCTTACTGATATTGTCAATATCTGTATCCAATTAGGCACAGGAGCCATTTACGTTTTCCCTCAAGAACACGCTCTCGTTATCGTTCTTATGTTTCTAATCTTTATGATTTTGAGTTTTTCTGCTATCTCAGTCCCAGCCACAAAGCGTGTATTGGAGCTCAAGTATAAGAAAAAGTACGAGATCGCTTTGAAGCAGTGTCCTTCATATACAGAGAGAAGAAGAGGGTTTCCAAAGCTTAAAGAAGATCTATTGAGATTTTGGATGATGGCTCACACTTGTAGCCCTCAGTTCGTGATGGCTCGCTCTGTAACCAGCACCACCTCTGGTTTTCTCTGTCTCTTAAGTACAGTAACGTTGGCTGAAGCCATGCTCCGGTCTTACGTCCTACAATCCCGCTCACTTGACTTCTGCAATGGAAACTCTGATTACAAATGGTCAACCACTTTGGTTTTAGTCTCTCAGGCAGCTGCAGTAGCCATAGGAACCGTTGCTCCAGCGAGCAGATGGTTTAAGGCAACAAACTTGAAGTGTCCATCAAAACTAAGCAAATCTTTAAAAGATGAGTTGAGAGTTGAGAGTTATTGGGTAGAGTGTCTGGCTGAGAAGAAAGAACGTCCTTTGAACCTTTTTGTGTTCCAGGGTCGCCGCAGCAGGAAGCTTGCACACGATGTAAACCGATGGATGCTTGATGTCTGTATTGCAACACAGTGTGCGATAGTTTTGGTTAGCAAATTCCTCCGTTTCCTCACAGTTCACTGTGTCAGTAGATTCTTGCTGTGTTGTTTTTATCTCACCTCCAACACTGTTACTGTCGCAAACGTTGAGTCCTCGGGTTCAAATCAATCAACGATACAATATGTTCTGCATCTTGAAGGAGAGGAGGAGCTGGTGGATTACATGGCTCGGAGTAACCGTGAGGCTACAAACCACTTGATAGAAAAAGGTCGAAAGAAACAACCTGTAAACTTGATAGAACTCTTGGAGGCAACAAGTCCTATGTCAAAAAGATTTGAGGGGATTCGAGATTTTGATAGTGACAAGGTCGCTTCTCTGGCCTCTGGAGAGCCACCTAATAGTTGGTCCCTTCCATTAGTAACACTGACGAGTATCATTGTTGCTCTTCCCAACATAAATCCTTGCTCGGTAAAGAAGTTAATGAAAGCTGTAAACGAGGCATTGTGCTATGTCAACAAGTTCGAAGAGATTCTTGATATCGAAGGAGAATTAGCTAACAGCAGGAAAGCAGGAGAGGTAGTATGGTTAGGAGTTGATCTCTACCACAAATGGCTCAACGTGGATCTTGGAAAACTATCCAAGCAACACAGAAAAACACCACAAGAAGTTCTTAAAGAGCTGGTGGATATAGCGAAGAAGGAGTTTACAGAGTCATGGCAGAAAAATCTGATATACTGCATGAAACATAAGCCCTCGCATTGGCCCATAAAGACTCTAGCATCAAACTCGATGTATCGAATTAGCCAAACCCTTTTGTTGAAGTACGAATCAATGAACATTGAAGCAGAGGAGACTCTCTTGAAAGATATGAAAACGATGATATCGGATATAGTAGCAGGATGCTTTTGTAACACGGCACAGGTAATAGGAATGAAGTGTTTGGTTACGGCAGTAGAAGTGAGGGAAGCATCGGTGAGAGGAGCTGCATTGCATCTGGGGAGAACAGAGAAGATACTCGAGATCGTGGACAGAAGATGCATGCCTGATTTGTCTCATCACGGAATGGCAAAGATTGATGAATGGAGAGAATTCTATAGGAACAATAAATCAATCTCTTGCATTCATCCTTCGAATCATTGTACCACCAAGGAACTCATTGTCGCCCTAGATATAGATTGACACATAATGTGAAAGTCTAGAAAGTTTATTACCTTTTTTGTACGTGTATATGATAATTACAAAATAATATGCTTTCTTTGTCGGAGAACTGACAAGTCAACCTATCAGCTTTGCTTTGTTGAGAAGCCAAAACGACTCTTCCAAAACCTTTATCCTCTTTGTGGATTTTGACTGTAACAAGTCTCCCAGACGGATACAAGTGATGATCTAACATTCATGTCAACAAAAGCAGCTATTGATTTTTGTTTCCTAGATCATTATTGAATATTCAGGATTCTTTGTAAGATGGTTAAGCTTAAGCGTAGAGCCATGTGAAGGGGAGAGCCTTGTGGTTGCTGTCTTTGAGATCAAAAGCTCAGAGATACAACAGATTACTCTGAAATCTGCTCCGATATTGTATACAAGTATATGTATAATCTTGACAGTTTTGATGCACCGAAATACAGATTCTGGCTTTTATACAAAGGGAGCTTGAATACCGGTTTCTCGCTGTGAGTCACTTATCTCCTCTTGTTCACTTAGTTTCAAGATCTGTTTTATCACACCGCTTATGTTCTTCTCATACACAGGTTGTTCCTGAAACAATGAAAGGTAAACCTTACACCAATTATGCGGTTCGTTTAGTCTTTTGTTCTCAGCGGCAATTTTCCTGTTTGTTACTCTTTGCCAAGTCTGAGTTTTTGAGACATGAACAGGTACTCTGTGGTCGATTTAGTGCTGAGGAGTTTTTCCAGATTAGATGCAAAGGTTAGACCATTGTCAGTCAAACTGTAAGCTATATGTCTCAAAAGCTGAAGCTGTTATAGAATCATTTCTCTATTGTCATCTGCAGGAGACAAAGAGGTTTACTTTCAACATTATGGAGGATACAACATCGAGAAGATATGGCGAGATGACATCTCTCCTTGTCGTCTCTATCTAAGACACTGGTATACCAAAACATGGTTCTTCAATTCGCTGTGAATATGTTCTGGCACATGGATGATAGAGATTTACATAGCTTTCTTCTATACTTGGATGAAAGATTCTTACATGTTGAAAAGGTTCTCCTATAAGTTGCAGTGTGTTGGCTGCTAAGAATCTGGGAGATGCAGCTTATGATAACTTTCTTGATCATATATGTAATGGATATCATGGTTATTTGCTAAACTCGAGTTTTTGCTCAAAATAAAATAAAATAATGATTAAAAAAATAAAATAACAAACGTCCCACATCGAGAGTTTTGGAAAAGCGTTGTCTTTGGCAGGGACTATAAAATAAGAATGGGTTTTTCCGTTTTATGTTACCCGTTTCTGTCAGAGTTGAGGATGATCCGCCAATGATCGCTAAGAGACGGCGGATCGTGCCGACATTATTTTGACGAACGAAATCATTATAGGCGAGTGGGCCTGGCCTTACTTTGGTTGGGTCTGCCCGTCAATTTTTGGAAACCTTGATATTCATCGAGGTTCTGCCCACATATATACAACATGAATTAACATTGACCATAATGCTTATAAACCAAACAAAATATATAAACAACTAGGATTATAAGAAAAATAATTTTATTCCTTTAGGTTGTGGAAAATTGGTTTTTTCATACCCTAATTTAGTAGATATGTTCAATTCATAGCTGTGCAGATATATATACCTTAATTAATTAAAATTTTAATTTACAACCTAAAATTATAATTATGTCTCAAACCATACACGTCGTTAAGAATATATTAACGTTAACGTTAGCCTACATCCACTATGCAATAACGTGGTGTTGAAATTAAATTTAATAGTAATAATTATAAAAGTCAGAATATCTAATGAGTTTCGAATTTTCTTCATATTTTCTTCTGCAAAATTAATAAAATACGTAAATCAACCTTCTGGTTCGTATATGCGTTTGAAACATGAGGTAAGTTCAATCAAATTTAGGTTACTTTAATTTCATTTTCAGTATATTAACAAAGATTAAGTAAATTGTGATGAATTTTGTGGGCATTTACATAACATGAACACCAAGTGTTCGACAAAATATTTAGTTTCTTATTAATTATTGCTACAGCACTAAGAATGGTGATGATACTAGTCAACGAGATGGTGATGGTAACATGCTTGAGGAAGAAGCTATAGTTGAGGAAAATATTGCAGACTTTGTTGATGAAAAAGAGGATGATAGAGATGAAAAAACTCTTATAAACTCTGATTGTGATGAAGATGAAGGTGAAAAACAATACGTACGATACAAAAAGGGTAGTGGAGATATTAGATTGGGTCAATTATCTGATAACATTCCTCAGTTCAAAGAAGTTGTGGTTGACTATGCTCTTAAAGAAGGGAATAGTGTGAAGTATACAAGATGGGGATCCTTGAAATCTGAAGTAAGATGTTCCATAGGAGGTGGTTGTCCATTCCGGATCTATTGTTCATTTGAAGAACGTAAATATTTGTATATGGTCAAGACATTCAATGATGCTCACACATGTAACAAGGATGGCTCTAGCAAGGTAATAAAGGATGGGATCATAGCTAAGTTGTTCTTGAATGATATTAGAAGAGATCCTACATTCAAACCTAAGGCTATACAAGATGCAATTGAAAATCGTTATAACATTGTTGTTTCTAATGACCAATGTCGAAAAGCCAAAGGAAAAGCACTCAAGATCATTCAAGATGAATATGATGAACAATTTTCTAGGTTAAAGGACTACAAACAAGAAATCTTAGAGTAAGTATAATCTCTATATTTTCAGTTTTTGATTTTTTAAAATTCTATTTTCTAATCTAACAATAATTTTGTTTGTAGCTCTAACAAAGATTCTAGCGTTTAAGTGGGCATAATCATTGATGATGATGGTATAAAGACTTTCAACAGGTTTTACGTGTGCTTTGCTGCACTTCGTAAGACATGGCTTGCTCATTGTCGACCTATAATTGGAATAGATGGATGTTTATGGAAAAAAATGTTAAAAGACAACTCTTGGCAGCTGTAGGAAGAGATGCTAATAACCAATTATATATATCTTGTTGCATGGGCAGTGGTAAAAGTAGAAAACACAGAGAGTTAGTTGTGGTTCATCAAAAAGCTCAAAAATGATTTAAAACTTCAAGATGGAGAAGGCTTTACTTTGATTTCCGTCCGACAAAAAGTAAACTTTAATACTCATGTATTATATTATTTAGTTTGTTTATTACTGTTGTAATGTATTTTTTTACATGATAGGGTTTGATCAATGCTGTTGTAATGTATGTGTGCACGCCATATCTATGGGAACCTTCGGAGAGTTTATCCGAGAAAAGAATTGCCGAAGGACTTATTTTGGGCAGTTGCAAAGAGTTACAATATTGCTGACTATGAGAAAGCAATTGAAGCACTCAAGACTTATGATTGTGGTGTGTATGATGCAGTAATGATTAGGAATCCATGTAATTGCAGTCGTGCGTTCTTTAGCTACACATCAAGTTGCGAAGATGTGTCTTATAATTTTTCTGAGTCTTTTAACAATTCAATAAATAGAGCAAGAGAGATGCCTCTAGTGGAGATGTTGGAGACTATAAGACGACAAGCCATGATTCGTATAGACTTAAGAAAGAAGAAGGCTATGAGTCACAGTGGAAAATATAGTTTAACCATTGCTAATGAAGAGAAGTACCGGAAGTATTGTCGAGTAATTCCCAGTGGAAATGGACAGTATGAGGTCATTGAAAATAGTCATGATTTTAAGGTTGATATGAAAGCAAGAACTTGTGCGTGTCGAAGATGGAATATGACAGGAATTCCTTGCCGTCACGTATTAGGTGTGATATTGAAGAATAAACTCAACGTTGAGGATTTTGTCTCTGATTATTATTTGACGTCTACTTGAGTGAATATATACTCTGAGACAATATCACCATTAAATGGAGTTAACTTTTGGAGAAGAACTGGTCAAAGTATGATTCAGCCACCACTACAAGAGACAATTCATGGTCCCAAAAAGAAGCAAAAAAGAATTAAGGAAAAGAATGAGTCTCCCCAAAAGAAGAAAGTACAAGAAAATCAACAGAAAAAGATAAAATTATCAAAAAAAGGCCGGATCTTTCATTGTGGTCGATGTGCTTTAACTGGACATAACACAAGAAAATGTACTAACGTCGGAGTACCAGTTAAGAGGCAAAAGAAGAACCCGTAGTGCACCAGTGAATCAGTTTTTGAAATTTTTAACAAAGTTTTAGTCAAGCATTATTTTTGATTCAACAAGCTTTTCTTTATAACTTTGTTGTGTTTCATTGTTGAGAATTCCTTCATTGTTGATACTATTCTATTATTTTTGATTCAGCAGGCTTATTTATTAAGTTGTTGTTTTTCATCGTATCTCTATAATTACAAACTATAAAATTGAAATAGAGCAAATAGCCGTGCAGCGTCTTTGACCAGCTTCTACGCTCTCTCCCCCACATAAGCTATATATTCATCGTCTAGATGCTGCACACTAGAGATCATGTTGACCCTTATCTCGTCTTTGCCTAGACTCATGGCTGATGCCTGAAACCAAATCATAAAACATCAAAATTAAGAAAATGTGTAATTAAACATATAATATGTAAGATATATATATATATATCCAACAAACTGATGAACAGAAAAAGCAGGGTTGTAGCGTAGAAAATTGCAAAATTGGCCCTTATAATTCTTTCTTCTAAATATTGATAAAGAGTATCTTGATTATTGCTCAAGAGAAGAAGATCATATCAATTAATTTTTACTTTTTTGTTATTTTTAATTATTAAATGAATGGAGGTGTTATCACGTTAACACTGCTAACGGAAACTTTGACGGTATGCATTATTACGCACTAAGCTATAACTTTGTGTTGTAAATTTAAATTTTTAATTATTTGAGGTATGAATATGCACACCCATATAATTTATGTATGAATCGAACATAATTGCTAAATTGAGGTATAAAAAACCAACTTTCCTTTAGATTGTTAAACGTATACAGATGTTGATTCAATAACTGTAACCTGAACCAAAATTGATCTGTATTAGACGAATCATCCGACAAAATACTTAAATGAGTCTTTAATTTATATATCCAAAAAAATAAGTCTGAATCCGAATCGAAACCAGATCAAAAATTGAATATTAACTTTCTAGAGTTTTTATTATTATTATTATTTTTTTTTTCTAAAATTTTATATAAAAATACCTCTAAGCCTAAACTTGATCTATATCGAACTGAACCATATCAAAAAATAAAAATTTCTGTATAAGTCTTAAATCTAAAGAACAAAAATATTGAATTAAAGGAACTGAACCCCAAAAAAATACCATAAATGTATTTTAAATGTATGTACGGAAAACCGAATCTAAACCCGAATCTGAGCCGAATCAAGAACCGAATTTTGTAATCGATATATTTATATTAATTTTAGGTTTTGTTTTTGGCTTTTTTATATCAAGCATGGGTAGCATCCAAGCTATAAGATATTACGTAAAAAACAATGGTACCAAAAAAATTTATTTTTAATGTACTTTGAAAAATATACAAACTTATAAGCCAATTATAGCCTAAACGATGATGAATTTTTAATTGATTTTCACATTCATTTTAAAGAAAATGTGTTTGTATACTATTATAAGATATTACGTAAAAAACAATGTTATAATAACAAAGTTGATATGAAATTAAATTACACATATAATTTTAGACAAACCTTAATAAAAATTATGAATTCATAATAAAAGCATAAAGAACTAATAAAGAAAGTAGGTACTCGTAAACACTAAAAGTGAATAAAAACAGAAACCATCAACATAAACATTAGATCCTATTTTTATTTATCAACCTTCTCCTTTTTAATTTTTTTGGGATGAACTTGTGCTTCTTGTTTCTGTAATGCCCTTTATCTTAGCCATGTTATGTTACCAAGATCACTTTCCACTACAACATCAACTATTTTTTCAACATAATTGATGTCTGCATCAACCGCTTTAATTCATGTAAGCGGTGTGTTATTAGTGATGTTGTCTTTGTTACATGATTCCATGTCTCTATCAAGTATATCAGATTTTTGCGTTTAGAAATAGGAGACGTAGAGGTAGAGTAAGTTGAGTCAGAGACTTCACCACTGTTTATAAACATTAGAACTTGTTGTTTGTAATGTATAGCAAAATAAAATTGCAGAGTGAGAAATCATAAATAATGATATAAAAAAATACAGAGGATAAGATGTGACTAAAATAAACTTGTTCTTCCTTAATTTATGGAACTTTGCTCTTGATTTGATCAACAATATCATCACCACACCATACCTTTGCAACCTTATAGGTGTCTTCTTGTCCAGACAGGTTTCTTGACTCCACAGAAATGAGAAACAGAACATTTTTCCCCTTAATGTTACTGATAGGTTCATGCAAGTCTTCCGGATCTTCAATCTATCAAAAGCAATCGCATATCAGCTAAGGTGTGTAAACATAAAAGAACCAGAGTACCTTATTTAAATTCCATTGAAAACCTCCTCGAAGACACCACCGAAAAGTGAATCTGCACTTTGGCCAACCAAATCCGCAGCATGAGAATCAAATAGCAACAATTTAGCTTCAACGGTGTCATCCTTTACAGAATGGTGAAGTTTAAACCTGCACACCATATTTAAAGATTATTCATAGTGAAAGTTATGTATAAGAAGTAATGTACGATCGTATTGTACCTTGCACAAACAGATTTTGAATACTCTTTGCAATTCTCACAGTAGAACTTAGGATTTAGTATAGATGAGACTGAATTTAAGTCAACAGGGGTTTCTTTTAACACCTTTTTGTTGCATTTTTTACACGCAAAATAAAATCAACCAAGGTCAGTTTGAATGCCAGTTATAGTGCAAAGAAGACAATATTTTACAGCCTGAATGAATAAACATGAGAATAGATAATAAGAGAAGCAGGTGATTAATAAGGAAAACAATTGGTAATAAAACAATCTCAGACATGAGAATAACATATAAAATTTAAATATCTCATCCAGTTCAAGCAGCTCTTGTACATGCTTCATAGGACAGTCGAGAAACTTATTTGGTGTATCACAAATTACCTTCCTTTGTCTACACCTTGGTTGTATTGATGTAATACAAACGAGATCCTGAGGGAAACTGCAAAACAACCAGAACTGTATCAGAGTATGAAACAATTGAATTAATGTGATTGAAAAGCATTAATAATAGGAGAAGAATGTACTGATCAATGAATGATTTAATTTCTGCAACTGTTTGATCTGTGCGTACAATGGAAGCATCAAATGAATTACAAATGCTTCGGGTACCTGTCAGATCATGCAAAAAGTGATTTAATATTAGATATATGTTAAATAGGTATACAATTATGCAGGTTCGTTATACATGTTAAGTTAAATGTAATTTGTTAACATACCTCTCTAGACACTAATCTTGCCAAACCGTATTAAACAGTACACACTTTCATTAGCTGCGTTAAGGTAAACATTATGAATCTGCTCAGCGTAAGTTCCCCAGAGAGTGCAATATAGAATCTAATCCCTACAAAAGCAACACAAAAAGGAAATGTTACAGTATTTAGACAGCAACATTCTTCATGAACATATCATAAATAACTTACAAATTATTTTTCAATTCAAAATCAATCTTAGGAGTTAGTTTCCCACGGACGTCTATAAGTTCCAGATCATAAATCTTGTAAAGCAACTCAACAACATCTGCATATACACATATTGTTAATACTTTCTGTATTCACTGATATACAAAACTATACAGTAAACACAAACAAAAGAATTACTTACCTAGTAACACTTCTGTTGTAGTTGAATGATCAAGGACGTAATCAAAACTTGAGAGTTGAATAAACGAATCATCTGTAACAGGATCGCAGACAATAACAGTTGTCATGTAGTGGAAACTGATCTTGTACTCATTTGAAGACGGCTTGCTTTGAGAGTAAACTTTCGCCACATTAAATTTTTTGATAATTTCCCACTTGCCAACACTGGTTATATTAGCAAATTTTTTGATATAGTCTTTACGCACAACAGCACCAATTTTATCTCCCTACATAGACAAAATTAATCAATTTAGCTTGTTGTTGAATCTCGCGAAAGATAAAATTACTTTCATTGTGGGCCAAAGTAAAAAATATGAATTTACAAATTCGTCACCAAGTATCAACTCAAGAGATTCCCCTGTTTTTGAAGAGAATGCTCGCCATGAATTCAGAATCTTTGCTCTAATAACCCACTCAGTCCGATAAGGTTTCAGATTAGAGAACAAAGTAAATTGAGAGGGTAGTGACAGAGACAAATGCTTGTTAGACTCCAATTGCTTCAGTTTCTTGTTCGCCATTTTATGAGAACATAGTGGAAATCTAAATTCTCGTTTACATAAATATGATTTGACATAATCGGTTACTGAGAGAGTTGATCGTGTCCGTGATGGTAAAGTAAGCGAGGTGAGTATAGTTGAGAACGTATTTTTTTTAAATTTACCTAAATAAATATTTACATTAAGAAATAGAACGTGATTAGGTTTTGTTGTATTTTTCGACTAAAAATTTATAGAATTTAGAAGGACTGTCATGTAATTTTCGAACGGAGTTTTTTAAATTTGTAACAAACTAAGGTTCAAAATAAAAAAGACCTCTATTTTACTAAATTTAGATTACAATTCATCGATTAATTAAAGATCATTAAACACGTCAACCACCAAACTTTTAATATTAAAATATGAGAAAAATGTAGAAATTGTAGCAGGATATGGATTGTATATGTTGTTTCTGTATTATAGGAAAACCATACACATTTTTTTTTTGTCAACCATACACATTTTCATATTAAAAATAATTATTTGTAGTCTATTTTTCTGATGTATGGTTTACACAAAAAAGGAAAAAATAATATCATCAAAATTTCAACAAATTGTCAAGTATGAGTTTTTGTTTGCCTCGTAAATATATGAATAAAAATCGAATAAAAAAATAGGTAGATGATAAAATTTCAATATAAGAGATATTTTTTATAGCCACTAGTTGATGGACAAGTTTTAGTATCATCGTCGTCAACTCAAGACAAAACTACTCTTCCAAAACTTGTCTCTTTCTCCTCCTCCTACATTTTCGCAATACCAAGTCTCTTAGACCAACCCGATGCAAATAAATGCATTTTAATTTTCAAACCATGTGAAAGAAAGCTGTTTTAGCTTTTGAATTTTTAAGCATTGTCAAAAGTTAAGAGTATTCTAAATTGCAAAACCATCTTGAGAAAACTAAAACTAAGACTCATACAGTGGGCTGTTTCCAGTTTCGGAACAATTCGTCAATTTATGCTCTTATCGGACAAGTCAAAGCCGATTATATTCTTTTCTTCATTTCCCCTATAAGTAAACCCACTTCTCTCAGTCAGAAGAAGAACAACAAACAAACAAACAAACAAGCTTTGTAATGGAGAAAAACGCATCCAGTTCATCATTGAGTGACTTGGGTCCGAATGGATTGGATCTCACCAGTGCCTTTTTCAAGCCGATCCACAACTCTATTCCTCCTCTTCCCTCCGATCGCCGTACCAAGGTCTCCGTTGTCGGCGTCGGCAACGTCGGAATGGCCATAGCTCAAACCATACTCACTCAAGATCTAGCCGATGAGATTGCTCTCGTTGACGTCCAACCTGATAAACTTCGAGGCGAGATGCTCGATCTCCAGCACGCTGCTGCTTTCCTCCCTCGTACCAAGATCACTGCTTCCGTTGATTATAATGTCACAGCTGGTTCGGATCTCTGTATCGTTACCGCCGGGGCTAGACAGAATCCAGGCGAGTCTAGACTCAATTTGCTTCAGAGGAACGTCTCTCTCTTTCGCCATATCATTCCTCCACTCGCTAAAGCTTCTCCCCATGCCATCTTATTGATCGTTTCTAATCCCGTCGATGTTTTGACCTTCGTTGCCTGGAAACTCTCTGGTTTCCCGGTGAACCGAGTCCTTGGATCCGGTACCAATCTCGACTCCTCTAGATTCCGATTCTTGATCGCAGATCATCTCGACGTTAATGCTCAGGATGTACAGGTTAGTTCCAGCCAAATCAGTGCCAGTTTAATTTGATAAATCCGATATTAATGGTGTCTTGTTGAGATGTAGGGTTTAGGGTTTAGATTTGTTGCATTTGTTATAGATCCTTAAGTCTTCAATTATGTGATTTTTGGGGAGCTAAATACTGCGATTAAGGAGTGAGCAGCTGGATTTAATGGTTAACTATGATAAAAATTAATGCTTTAGTGTCTGTAAACTGCAATTAATGAAAAAAACTCTACTTTTGGTTAAACTCTGCAACTTAAGAGTGATCAGGTGATTACAGATCCGATGATAATGTGGTGTGTTGTTGACACGATCAAGTGAATAACAAAAGTGGGTTTGGATTGGTTGTTGCAGGCATTCATAGTGGGAGAGCATGGAGACAGCTCAGTGGCATTGTGGTCGAGCATAAGTGTTGGAGGCATACCTGTTCTAAGCTTCCTTGAGAAGAATCAGATTGCTTACGAGAAACAAACCCTTGAAGACATCCACCAAACCGTCGTTGGCAGTGCTTATGAAGTCATTGGACTCAAGGGTTACACATCATGGGCCATTGGCTACTCTGCTGCTAATCTGGCTCGCACAATCCTCCGTGACCAGCGCAAGATCCACCCTGTCACGGTCCTTGCTCGTGGCTTTTATGGTGTGGAAGGCGGTGACGTCTTTCTCAGCCTCCCGGCTATGCTTGGACGCAACGGCGTAATCGCTGTGACCAATGTGCATATGACTGATGAAGAGTCCGAGAAGTTGCAGAAATCGGCTAAGACTATATTGGACATGCAGAGCCAATTGGGACTTTGAACATCGCGTCTCTCTGCTTTAATTTTCTTATATGACTTTCCCACGACTGTTGTAATTTCTAGATGTTATGTAAATTTTTGTTCATGCTGAAATCTGAATGATCACAACTTTAAGTTCTTTAAATTCCCAATCAAATAATGCTAGATTTAAATAAGAAAAGAGAAAAAGATGCGAGAGTATAAAAGAGATTCAACACACTCTTGAGTATTACAAATGTGAAAAAATTGATCATGTTAATCAAATTCAGAAGAATACAAAGTTATCAATGCTGAGAAAATTGTTGTTTTTCAAGTTATCCTTCTAATAAAAATGATTAGTTTAAAGCTTAATGTGTGTAATCACTATTTATGAGACTTAAACTTAAAATTCTCTTAATGATTGTTTTTGATAATCGAAATAAGCAAAGGGATCTCGCTCATCTCAAAGCTAAAAATGGAGGAAGAGAGAAGCATGGTGAAACCCTAGTTGATTGCAGAGAGAGAGAGATATAGTTTTTTCTTTTCTGCCATTGTTCATTATTAAGGCTTAAGGTCTAGAGAATACAACTACGGATAGGATCGTGTGCGTCTAAAGGAGGTGCTGCTGCTGAGCCTGGCCGAAGATTTGTCTCCGCTTCTGGTTGTTCAGGTGGAGACACGGCAAATTTAGGCGAAACATGAAAGGTCTTTTCAAATCCAAACCCAAGACTCCTGCTGATCTTGTTCGACAGACTCGCGATCTCCTCCTCTACGCCGATCGATCCAACTCTTTTCCTGACCTTAGAGAGTCCAAACGCGACGAAAAGGTTTATTTATTGCTTTTTCCATCTCTCTCTTATTTCAATTCCGCTATTTTCTCTCTTGTAATCTGATCAATCGTTGTCGATTATCTAATATTTTCTTATATGCATGAATCATTCTGAGATCCAATTAATGGAATCCTGCACATTTTTCTTCGAATCCTGATTAGATTTATGTCAATTGCTTCCAGTTGACGGAACTGAGCAAGAGCTTACGAGATTTGAAGTTAATTCTCTATGGAAATAGTGAGGCTGAGCCTGTAGCTGAAGCTTGTGCCCAGTTGACTCAGGCTTTCTTTAAGGATGATACTCTTCGTCGCTTGCTTACATCTCTTCCTCATTTGAACTTGGAGGTAAAATTGTGTCTTATGATTTAAATCCCAATAAAGACGGGCACTGCAGCTGAAGTTGACGGTACGCAACACTTGAACAAGAATCTGTTTTTTTGTTCTTAGGCCAGGAAAGATGCTACGCAAGTTGTTGCAAATCTTCAAAGGCAACAAGTCAATTCACGGCTTATTGCATCTGATTATCTTGAATCCAACATTGATCTTATGGATTTTCTAGTAGATGGGTGAGTTTAGGCGATGGAATGATATGGTTGATGTTTCCTTAAGATTTATTGAATGCTTCCGAATTTAAAGTCTCCTTTCATATCTTGATCTTGTGGTTCGCTCTATCATTCATATGGGTTTTCTATGATTTCTTTCAGCTTTGAAAACACAGATATGGCATTACACTACGGTACTATGTTTAGAGAGTGCATTCGCCATCAGATTGTTGCAAAGTGAGCAAATTTATAGTGCCTTGACTTACGACATTGCATCTTATATTATATGTTTTTCCCACATCAGATGATAATCTTCTACTGAATTCTTACAATCTTCAACATTGAAGAACAGTTTAAGTGGTCATATTATAATGGAAACTGCTTCCCTTTCTGTAATGCAGATATGTTTTGGACTCTCAGCACGTGAAGAAGTTTTTTCACTACATACAGCTTCCCAATTTCGACATTGCTGCTGATGCTGCTGCAACTTTTAAGGTTTCTGGACACTACTTGAAAATTCCTTACAACACACAACTTGAGATTTTTTTCTCAAACTCTGCCATCATAACTCCGGGTGTGTACTTCTTCTTGCAGGAACTTATGACTAGGCATAAGTCAACAGTTGCTGAGTTTCTTATTAAGAATGAAGACTGGGTGAGTTGTCTTACAAAGTACCAGATAATACAATATTGCATGAAAGCATCTGTATCTGTTTCATCTCTGACAGTGCGGAATGATCTAGTATGATTCTCAGCTGTTGTGATTTACAGTTTTTTGCAGACTACAACTCAAAGCTTCTTGAATCCAGTAATTATATAACCAGACGGCAGGCTATTAAGGTAGACTACCTTAGAGGAGCAGTGATATCATAAATTGGTTATCATGAAAAAGATGGCAGTAACAGAGCATTCTAAATCGATTTTAATGTGTAATATTTTCAGTTGTTGGGTGATATATTACTAGATCGATCAAATTCGGCAGTGATGACGAAATATGTGAGCTCAATGGATAACTTAAGGATTCTGATGAATCTTCTCAGAGTATGATGCTATACCGGACTCATGATTTTATTCTTATATCTGGCTCTGCCAAACAAAATTAGTATTGGAAATAAACTTGAGCCTTTGGATGAAAACTCTTTTGCAGGAATCAAGCAAGACCATTCAGATAGAAGCTTTCCATGTTTTTAAGGTATCTTTCTTGTACCCTAAAGATAGAACAGGTTTATAAAGTGAAACATAATCATCAGTCAGACGTCTTAGTGTTATTGTAGTCTTGAGTTTTGATGATAAAGATTGTAGTCAAAGCTCACTCATATTGCTGTTATGTACAGTTATTTGTAGCGAACCAAAACAAGCCTTCAGACATCATCAACATTCTGGTGGCTAACAGAAACAAACTTCTGAAATTGTTGGCTGATATCAAGCCGGACAAAGGTACGAGACTCCTTTATCACCAGAGAATGGACCTGATTCTCACCGTAACCAAATTTCTTATGCATATGATTCATATTTGTTTTGTTGCAGAGGATGAGAGGTTTGAAGCGGACAAAACTCAGGTGGTGAGAGAGATAGCAAGCCTTAAGCCACGAAATCTTGCTTGAGCACGCACAGATACAAAGAAGCGCATGCTTTCTGGTTAATCTTTGAAAGACATATTTGGAGCATAAGAGATTGTTGTTAATTTTTAGGTACTCTCTTAGCTCTAACTCTCTGTGTGTCTAAGCTCTGGACTAGTCTGGATATATTAGATGTTATAAATCCACATGTACGCTCAATTAGTATCGGATCAAGTAAATTGGCATTATAAATCCTACATCCTGAATGTAAAAACGTAAATGGATATGGGAATCCGACATTAACCTATTGAAAATGGATAGATAAGCAGATAAACAATGAAAACATCAATTTCTCTCTATGCACAAAGAGCAAAAGAAGCAGAAGTCTAATGCTACTCTTAAGCATACTGAGACCGAACGCCGTTGGATGCTCCGAATTGAGCCGTTTTAGAAGATTTTTCTTGTTTCTTTCTCTTAATGACTACATACCAAGTGAAGGCTTCGAGCAGGGAGGCCACAGTGGCGAGAGCAATGATAATACCAATGTAAGCGTTTTTCCATTGCTTCTTGGGATTCAAAATGTCTAGCCCTTTGAAGACATTCACCACACCCAGTATGATCAATGTGTAGCCGATCGTGTGATGGTAAATGTTCCAGTACAGTCTGTGCTTGTGCTCTGGTTTTGGCCTCAGAAACATCGCAAACACCTAATGTGTGTGACACAAGCACTTAAACCGGTTTAGAAAGCTATACCTATTACTGGTGTTCTTTATGTATGTGAGTGTGTAAACTGTAATGTACCTGAACTGTTGCTAAAGAGAATAGAGCGATTCCGATAGAACGGTGGGTGCTGTACTGAATCCCAGGTGATTCACCACCGAGTTTGAGACCCATGGCCCATCCGGCAACACCGATAATGTAAGCAGAAGCCTGGCAGAAAACGTGCATGTAAAACCAAGCAGGGTCTGCTGATTTAGCGACTCTCAAGTATCGAGCAATGATTGCTCCTATTGGCATCATTATTCCCCAGCTCACTGCGTTCAGTATTCCATGTATCTGCACCCCCCAATTATTAACGAAACCAATCATCATTCTCTGTTGTAAGAAAAATATTTAAGGAAAGAAATGTCCACGAAAGATTCGAACTCACGTTGCGTTTGCGGAGCTTAGAGCTTGCTCCACTTCCACCGGCAGCTGCAGAAACACCAGAGACAAGATTGAGAGTGGACATGGAGCGAACATTGTTGCCTGAAGTTGGATGAGGCAGAGGACTATTCCCAGACACTGACCCATCTTGCCACACCGTGTTAATGATTCCACCATTAGCTAGATCCTGTGAAAGCTTCAGACTTGCCAACACAACAATCTCGTTGTTCACATAAGTTGCAGACAGACCTGAGACGTTAAAACTGAGATCACCCTCTTGTAGACTTGTCTGGTAGCTTCTGATGGGAGAAGTGTAAACCCTGACAGTGCCGTCTTGTTGTGGATAAGCCACGATGGCTTGAGCTCCCACCATTCCTGTTGACGTTGGATTCACGGCCCAAGCAACCCATTTGCCAGAGGTGAGCTTGGTGTGGCGATAAGCGATGTGGAGGCTCCTGGTGGGAGAATCGTAAGTGTAATGGAGGAAGGAATCAAGGAAAGGGAGGTCGTTGCAGGAGTCAAAGACATTGTTGCTGGAGAACTTGTACTTAGAACATGTCTGGGCAAAAGACAGAGTAGTCATGAACACAGAGAGGAGAAGAGAAAGACAGAGAATTTGACTCAAGAACTTCATCATTGAGATATGATTACTCATGGGTCAGAGAGGGTTCGTATGAAGAATACTCAGATGCAAAAGAAGGAAAGATGGTTGAAGAAGAAAGAAGGAGAGATAATGAGATTAAATATGAAGAAGAAGAGTGGGGTTAGCTTTGTTGGTTAAGCTGTATCATCATCATAGCTTTTCTCTTTTCATATATTGATCAAATTATGCTTAGCTGCTATATCTAACTAGTATGTTTTGTTTGTTTGTAGTGTATGGAAATGTTCTGTTTATTTTATAAGAATAAATGACAGAGTGTGAGGCTATATCTATACAACACTAGAATTAATGGCTCAATTCCCAAGAAATGCAGCGATAATGCTCGTTGACTAAACGCACACAGAGTAGAGTTGTGTAAGGTGAAAATAGAAGAACAAAACTAAACTAGTACAAGTAAATTAGAGAGGGTAATAATTCCACTGAACATAAATATTAAGGGTTAATAATGATGGTGAGGGTCAACAACAACCGATTCACACCTGTCTTGCTTTCCTTTGTTTCTACCAACCTCTCTCTTTCTCTCTCTCTCTCTCTTTATTTATGTGCAAGTAAATCACAACTACTATCAGGTAGCATCTTCAACTAAAAGTTTGAAATTACGACTTAATCTGTTTTGGTGTTGATTAAATTGTCTTTATACTCTATATACAAATTGATAGTATTTGGAAGCATAGAATAATGTTGTAGGATAGTAACAAAATGAAAAGACATTGAGGAGTGAGTGCAGGTGAGCAACCTCACCGGTCCATAAGAGACCTGATGCCAAGTGGTTTGGGTTGGATTATGAAAGAGTTTGATGCTCATTTGGTCAAAAACTCAACTGCCTCCATGTGGATCTCGGGCCCACTTACTTACACGTGACGCTGTAAAACTGTTTTCTTGTTCAAGCCTTCGTTTCTTATGTGTCACATTAACACGATTTAATTAATTAAAAGAATATATTTGCGAAAAAGTTCTAAGATTTGTTTTGTCAAGAGTGGGATTTGAACCCACGCCCTTTCGGACCAGTACCTGAAACTGGCGCCTTAGACCAACTCGGCCATCTTGACATTTTGTATATAATTTTCATAACTTTTATTTAGAATATGAAGCAGCCTTAACGGAGCTTATTTTCTTGATGATGATAATAATATCATTTTCTGCCGTATATTTTAGCATGACACGAAAAATATATATATTATCTTGACTTTATTTATTGCAATAGTACTAAGTATTTAGTATGTCTCCATACACTTATGATCGAATTTGACACATGACAACCACTAGAAGACACATTGTTTGGTGAATTATGGTCTCTACTAATGTTACGAATTCATGTTGCAATAATATATTAGGTTTTGAAAAAACTAAGTTATAGTCCAAGTATATTGCAGTAATCACTCTATACTAGGATGTTGTCCTTACAGATTGTACGAGATTATTTGAATTCCATAACATTAAGTAACTGGTTTGTTTATATAAATAAATAATTTATTTTACTGATTTTTTTATATTTTTGTTTATAGCTGTGTGATGATAGGTAGCTATGAACATAAAACCGGATTCGAAGAACTAAACTTGGATTCGGCCTGAAAAAGATAATCTGAACCCGAACCCAAAAAACTTAAATATCCGAACAGGTCCAAAATTTTTAAGACCCCAAGAACTGGACCCAATCGAGAACCGAACGGGTACCGGACCTAATTTTATATTATTTTTAGGTATTTTAGAGTATTCTATGAGTATTTTTGGTATTTTCTAGATATTTTCAAATATTTTTTGATTATGTGGATATTCAAAAGTATTTTTTTTTGTTTTTAGGTATTTTACGACATTGCTAGGTATTTTTTTTGATATTTTTTTAGGATTTTTGTGGATATTTCTAGGGTATTTGGGTTATCAAGTCATTTTTAATTTTTTAAATTAGGACCTGAATTCGAATAAAACTCACAAGAAACCAAACCAAAATAGTAACAAGTCCTATATGGGTATAAAAAAAATTAAATTTTTACATAATTTCCGTCATAATTTTGTTGGCCATAATTACTTGGTGTTTTAGTGGGAAAGTAATGAGAAGTGGGTAGTTTTTTTTTTCTGCTATGGCAAGTGAGTAGTTAGAAGAAATCGTAGCTTCAGTTAGCATGTGTTGTTCAGAGCTTTCAAAATTTATTTTCAGAAGAGAAAGATTATGATAGATATAAAATTAAGGGGTGAGAAAAAAATCTTTTAAATTAGAGCTTTTGTTAATTTCTTACAAATTGATGTTACAAAAAAGCATCATCCCTTTTATCAAGTTTAGATTCTTCAATAGATTTATGATGCTGACATTAATGTCTTTCACAATTATGATGTGGAGGAAAACAATAAACTAATTTTGAAAATCTAAATAAAACAATTAAACTCATGAATATATACTTTGAAGGAATAAATTGAGCATTTAGATCTTCTAATATTAAGTAGAAGGCGATGAAGAAGGCGATTTCCGATCTAGAATTCCGGTGACAATAATTCGATCCTGATGAAGATTTTCGATGGCATTATCTGGTGCTATCATTTTTACTTTTTCGATTTCACATGGCGGATTCAAATGGTACAGAATGGAGCCGATAAATCGATTTTGATATTGGTTCTAGATGGGGGTTTTCGATGGAGACGGCGGAGGACTATAATTAAAAGGGATCTACGATGGGGAAAAGTAGTTACAGATGGAGAATTAAAGCGGCAAACTCAGGAGAGCAATAAAGGCTCTGGAAACTATTATTGATACCGACTTCCAAGGGAGTATTATGAAATTGGAATCAGTTTCATGAGGATGAGTTTCCATGGAGATTCACAAACATCCTTTTTCAAGGGAGAACCTAGAGAAGAACTTTCAACATCTGTGTTTATTTACAAAGGACGGGGTTTCGCGAAAGGTGGTGTTCCCCAATGGCGAATGCAAGATACAAAGACATATACGTTTGTATCAAAGTTCAACAACATTTCCAAAAAAGCAATACGAAGAAAACCCTTTCAAGTTTTGAAGATCATTACATTAGAAATTGCCAGATGTACCTTTTAAGCGTTGAAGAAAAATTTATTGGAAATAGCGAGATGAATTTCAATCAAAGTGATGTTCTCTTTCACTATTCTCTGTTCATGGTGAATCAAAAGGAGGGTGATGTAAAGAGTTGCAAGATTAATGTCAAGACTTTCAAGACCAATCTTAAGATTTACAGGGATAATACCCTCGATAACTATGTCATGATTCAATCCCTTCATCTATATCTTATAGAATATACAAGCTCCTTTTTAAAAGGGTGTAGATCCCAACTAGACAGAAAAGATTTTTCTCGCTGGAAAATCAGAAAGGCAAAAAGGAGTTCAATGGTTCCATATGCTGCGTTTTTCTATATGATAGAGATGCAAAAGAGCTTGGAACTTCGCCAACTATTCCATGTCAAGGTATCTGATAATCTGCCGTTATGGAGAGAGTTGAATAAGGTTAGAGAAGAGCTTAGTTTGTCAAGATGCGGTTTTCAAATAATTGTCAGGAAGCAACAAGATTTTCTTGCTAAGGTGCTACTACGGAAACACGTGATGCTAGAAAGGAAAAAGGAAAGATTTTGAATCCAATTCAAATCTGGAATGCCAAACAATCAAAGATCACACATTTAAGGAAATGGAGATGATTGATACTGGAGAAGACAACTACCAAGTGGATCTATGCAAATCAAGAAAGCATAACACTTACAAGGAAAGTCCAATATACGGACAAGCCGAGAATTAAGGGAGTTTCGTTAGTCTTTTTGTTTTCTTGATTTGCATAGATTAAGAAAACACATTTCTAATATTGACTAAGGATTTTTCTAGTATTAAAAGTTCAGGAATTTTGAGAACGTTGAAACACGTTTCTTTCATTACTAATAGCTGGTTTTTACTTCTTTACTACAGACTACTAATGGCGCATATCACTTTTAACAAAAAGATGCCTAGCAGTTCAACTTTGGGATTGATACCAAAAATCAAAATCCTGAAGTTTGACAACAAAGCATTATTGGAAAAGTGCTCAAAGGTGCTCCTGGGCCGATGTGTCAATCTTGCAAAACAAGATGTAAGTGCTTTAATCCAAAGGTTCCCTAGAATATGGAGAATGTAAGACAGGGTGTTCGGGAGAGATCTTGATTTTGGCAGATTCCAGTTCACTTTCAAAAAGGTGCAAGATATGGAGGATGTTCTGAAACTGGGTGCATCTCATTTTGACGAGGGGATGATAACGCTTGATAAATAGATCCCTAAGGCACTAGAAGAATATCCATCAACCTTGAAGTTTTGGGTAATTATATCCAACATTTCGACTGAATATGCAGCAGAGATAGTTTTCCAAATGATTGGAGAACAATTAGGGAGAGTGCTGAAGATCGATGTGGATGGAGCAAAGTTCTAGTGGAGATAAATGTAATGAAAGCGCTCGTTCTGAAAACAGCTGTGGAATTCGAAGAGGGTGAGGAAACAATTGTTAGAGTAAAGTATGACCGCCTACAGGGCCTTTTTAGTTATTGTAACTACATCAATCATGATGTTAGTCGTTGTAAGAGACTTGCCAAACATGAACACAGAGGGGGAGATCAAGACAGAACAGATAACTACGTGGAGCTTCGAATCGTTATCAAAGTTTTAAAGGAGCTCTGATAAATAATGAGAGAAGACAACAAAGTAGAAGTGGGGAACAGATTCAGGGAGGTTATCAATTGGACCAATATGATTCCAATCTTAATTAAAAAAAGTCATTTAAGCAGTATGTACCAAAAGAAAGAGGTGGTGAAGGAATAACTGAGAGAGAAGGGACCGGAGAACAAAAGACTCTAGACCAGAATGAATTGAGAAGACAGGAACTTAACAAAAGATCACCACTCTTGAGAAAAAAAAAGAGGGACGGAGAAAATGGTTGTGTGGCATCTTTCGAAGCCCAACAAAAACTGAAGGATCACGAAACTGTTTCTGAACAGCTTTTATCATCGAAGAAACTTAAACACTCACCAAATGATGCTGAATAAGGTGTGGTGAATTCAACAACTCCTTTTGATGGTTCAGCGATACAGGTTATCACCAAGTCAATTAGTGAGGATGCACAAGGAATAGAGTATGATCCAATGAATTGTGATTTGCTGTCTGAGAGTGATTCTCAGAATGAGTTAACAATTGAAAAAGTGGAGATTCTATTCAACCAAGGGAAACTTACGGTTGAAGAAAAAGAGGACTGCATCTATGTTCTGGAAAGGAAAAAATCAGGTCATCAACAAGAAATTCAACCACAGGACAAAAAAAGAGTCGAAGAAGCAAAATCTGCATTGACAAAGTCTTCTAAACTGACTTCAAAACAAGATGCAAGAATTAGATGGGTCAACTCTAAAAAAAGAACATTATAAAGACTATGGAAACTGGTGTTAAGAAGATAAAAGTTGGAAGGAAATGAGGAGGGGGCTACAAAAAAAATGATGAAGCTACTTCCAATAATAGGGCATCGGCCACATAAGTTTTATCCTAAAAAGTTTTAATGTTTATGTCTTCAATTTTAATTTTTAATGGCGGTGAACGCTTTTGAAGTTGTTGTATCAAGTCATATACGATGAATAAAAAGAAACACGTTTTCTTCTCCACTCAAAATATCTTTTTAAATAAGACTTTGACAGTAAAGGGAGGACATAGATCTCGTGTCCTTTTGTTATATAAGGCATTGTCCATACAAGCTTTGATTTATCTGAGGATTTATGATTAAGGTTATACCACAGAAAACTACCTAAACGATTTATCCAAACAATTTAAACCGGAGTTTATCTTTCTCATGGAAACAAAAAAAGAGGAAAATTATATGGAACAAATAGCAAGCAACCTCCAAACGGACGACATGATCTCAGTAGAGCCAGTAGAACTAGTGGAGGTTTATGTTTGATTTTTAAAAATCACTACAACGTGAATTTAAATTTCAAAAATAAAAATATTATAGATATATCAATTGACATACAAGGGAAAAAACTTATTTTTCTTCTATATATGGAGATCCAAGATATCATCTAAAAGAACAAGTGTGGGAGCGTATTACCCGCTATGGAACTAGTAGGTCGGAACCTTGGATTGCAATGGAGGATTTTAATGAAATATCTGGACATCATGAAAAGATGGGAGGTAGAACAAGGAGTGTAAACTCATTTGTGCCTTTTAATACAATGCTACGACATTGTGGTCTGATTGAATTTCCATGCATTGGTGACACATGGTCTTGGAGAGGGGTTAGAAAACATGAAATTATCAGATGCAAGTTAGACAAAACATTTGGGAATGAGGAATGGTATTCACTCTTTTCAAACACAAAAACAGAGTACCCAAAAATAATTGTTCTGATCACAGACCAATTATTATTGAAATGCAAGATAATGTATCAAAGAAGTGATCAGGTTTTCACTTTGACAAACGGTGGATTGGAAAACCTGGGTTTGATTCAGTACTTCAAACAGGATGGACAAGGTATTAAAATATCCGTCGATGGCAGATTTCCAATAAAATTGTAAACTGCAGACGAGAAATTTCTAGATGGAGAAAACGACAAGTTATTCCAACAAAGGAAATAATAGAAATGTTAAAAGATAAGTTAGAGGAAATGAAAAAACTAAATTCATGTCCAATAGTAGATACTCAACAGGTAGCATCATAATTATGTGCAGCATATAAGGAAGAATAGTCTTACTGGAAACAAAAAAGCTGGAATAAGTGGTTACAGAAAGGAGACAAGAATACTAAATTCTTCCATGCACAGACAAAATAAAGAAGAGCAAAAAATAGAATTATGGGTCTTTTTTATGGACAGGATAGATGGATTGATCAGGATAAGGATTTGGAATCTGAGGCTGTGAGATATTTCGAGGATTTATTTACCTCAAGTGATACAATTGATTTTGAAGAATCATTAAATGGTATAGAACCAATAATAAAGGCTGAGTGGAATAGCATTCTTTTAGCAAGCGCGACAGAGGAAGAATAAGTAAAATACTATTTATGATGGACCCAGGGAAAGCTCCGGGCCCATATAACATGACCTTTTCTTTCAACAATCTTGGAATGTCATAAAGAGGGACTTGGTTCAAATTGTAAACGAGTTCATTGTAACATGCCTTTTTGATAAGGAACTTAACACTACAAATATATGTCTTATCCCAAAAACACCAAGACCTACTAAGATGATGGAGTTCAGACCGATCAACTTATGCAATGTGGTGCATAAAGTTATTTCAAAGTTGGTGTGCCTAAGACTAAAAACAATTCTGCCTAAATTAGTATTAGATACTCAGTCAGCTTTTGTATCAGGCCGTCTTATCTTAGATAATATTTTAATTGCTTAGGAGATGTTTCACGCGTTAAAAACAAATAAACGGATCAAAGGTTCATATATGGCCATAAAAACGGATATGAGTAAAGCCTATGATAGGATTGAATGGAGTTTTCTCCAGAAGTTATTAATTAAATTAGGATTTCATAAAAGATGGGTAAAAAGTATTCTCCATTGTGTCTCATCGGTACAATATTCAGTACTTATAAACGGGTCCCCAACAGGCAGGATTATTCCAAAAATAGGGTTAAGACAAGGAGATCCGCTGTCACCATACTTATTCATACTATGTACGGAAGCCTTAATTGCAAGAATTAAGCATGCTGAGGACCAAGAACAATTGATGGGACTATTAATTGTACGAACAAGTCCAGCGATCTCACATCTTTTATTTGTGGATGGTAGCCTCTTTTCTGTAAGGCTAACGTTTAGGAATCATCAACAATATTATAAGTGGTAAAGGAATATGAAAAAGTTTTAGGGCAACAAAATAATTTTTCGAAATCATCTATCCAATTTGGAAGAAGTGTTGGCCCTTTTAGGAGACTGGAAATACAATTAATCTTAGAAATTCACAAGGAAGGGGGTATGGGAACATATTTAGGCCTTCCTGAGGGATTAGAGGGCGCAAAGACTAAAGTTTTTTCTCTTGTCAAGGATAAAATTGAGGCAAGAATCACTCATGGACTGCAAAACTTTTATCTAAAGGAAGAAAAGAAATTCTAATAAAATCAGTTCTTACGGCGTTACCATCATAAGAGTGTCCGAGCTAATTGATTCACGATCACGTCTTTGGAAAGAAACACTAATCCGGCAATTATTTTGTACAAGAGATGCAAATATTACTTTAAGTTTACATATTCCAAGGGTGGCCATTGATGATAGATTCGGATGGTATTTTTCAAAATCAGGGACCTTTTTAGTACGGTTAGGATACTGGACGGAACAGACCATTGCACAATACTTGGAGCGCTCATACGGACCAAATATTCACGATTTACAACATAAGGCTTGGAAGATTGATACTCCTCCAAAATTAAAATATTTTATGTGGCAAGCTTTATCGGGAAAATTGGCTGTCAAAACAAATTTGGTACATCAGGGAATAAGATGTGATACTAGTTGTGATAGGTGTCGAGCGAACGATGAAACTATCAATCATATGTTTTTTGAATGTCCTCCAGCGATTCAAACTTAGGCTTTGTCCAAAATCCCAACTAATTCGAATTTTTTATATGGATCACTTTTCACAAATTTTGATTATCTTTTCTAGCGCTTACCAATTTAGGTGAATAACAAATGTTTTCCCTGGATTCTATGGAACCTTTGAAAAGCAAGAAATGACAAGGTTTTTAAAAATAAGGAAAAGGATCCTCAAATAACTATCAAAGAAGCAGAAGCTAAAGCTGAAGGATGGTTTATGGCCCATAAGGAAAATAATGGAAATTTGCAGTTTTTCTTGGACAGTTACAAATGTCAATAATACCTTATTGTTTAGACCTATAACTGCCCGATTTTCACAGGGTACAGATGTATGGTCAACGCATCTTGGAAAGATTCTGATCTTTATACAGGTTTAGGATGGTACTGTTTTGCTTTTGAGGATGGAGGGGTGAACATGGGGGCTTAAAGTATTAGAAGAAGTCTATCACCATTACACTCCGAATTCGAGGCGCTACTATGGGCAATGACAATGATGTCTGGTTTTGGGTTTACGAAAGTGGAGTTTTACGTCGACTGCAGCGATCTAGTGAAGATGACAGAAGATCCTTCCGAAAGGCCAGCTTTCCAACCTTACCTAGAGGATTTTACAAGACTCCATAGTTTTTTTTGTTTCTGTTCACTGGGATGGATTCCACGCGCTCTCAACTACAAAGCAGATGCCCTTGCTCGAAACGTTAGAGGTTTATCTAGGAATCAAGCCTATGTAGACAATGTTCCTCTCCTTTGGATTGCTTCTTGATATAAATTGAGTTAAGTTGACTAAAAAAAAATTGAGCATTTAGTAGAGAAATATAACCTTGATCATAATATTTTTACATACATTAGTTGATCATTTAAATTGCACCCGAGAACTTTCATATAACTATCAGTGAACCTAAAGTATTATCCGCTTGTTAATTGCATACAGAAATGGTTGTAACTTTCCAGTTAAGTACATGATCAAAATTCCTTGGTTTTGTGGTGGTTATAACCGGCAGACCAGTTTAAACCCGAACCGTATGACCTGACTTCTTTATTTTTTCACATGATTTTTATATCTTCTTGTCGGAGAAGAATCTGCAATTTCACTATTTCAGGAAGTGAGAAACCTAAGGTGTCGAGAAATTTTTTTCCGAAGATCAAGAATAAGCAATAATAATGGCACGTCTAAGTCTTCTAGTGCTCGAACAAGAGGTATGGATGATGGTGTGCCTCGTAGTTGTTGGTGCGGTGAGAATATTTACCTGGAGCTCTCAAAATCCCATAACAATCCACATCGAAGATACTTCAGGTGTGCATTAGCTACAGCCAAGAGAGTAACTTAAAATCATTTTCCTTGATTTTGTATTTGTAAGGTTTGGTATGTTGATAAGAATGACAAGGTATTTGTCTGAATTTTGTTGTAGCTTGAGGACAACAAACATGTTTTCAAATGGATGGATGAAGCAGTAGTGAGTGAAATTGATATTTTGAACTCGAAAATTGAGAGTTGTCATAAAGAGCTAATGACATCACGCTTGAAAATTGAGAGGATCCAAGAGAGTTTGAGAGTGACATTTTAGAAAAAGTTGAAGCAGTTTTAATGGATGCCAAAAATTGGTATAAGAAGATGGTTACTATCTTGGTTGTATGATTTGTAATTGGTTGTGTTATCATCAAGACTATAGCTTGAAAGAAGAGTCAATGCTTATGGATTTTAGTAGTCTCTTTTGGTTTCATGAATGGTTTGCAGCCGATGTCTTTCTTTTGGTATTCATGAATGGTTTGTATTTGGTTGTCTATTTTTATGTTGAAACGATGTTTAATGTAAGAGCTAATGCCAAATAAGAGCTAATGAGAATGAAGTCACAAGAAACAAAAGAGACAAGTAGTAATTGACAACAAAACATTTGGATTGTTAACCAAAATGATTGTTTACATTGTTGTCAATAAACCCAAGAAGATGATAAACAGAAATCCAATGACCAACTCAAAAAACTACAATGATATGGATTTTATGTCTCATGTTAACTGATTCAGAGATCAATCCCTAAAAGTGGTCTTCGGTCCACTTCAAAAGCAAAAGATCAATTCCTAAAACGAGTCTTCAATCCACATCAAAAGCAAAATATCAATTCCTAAAAGAAGTCTTCAATCCACATCATGGAGTGAGGCTTGCATGGATTCCACTTGAGATGGTTCACCTTGACTCGACTATACCACAACAATCTGCCTTTGGCTTGATTCACCACGTGATGACTTCAAAACAACACAACACATCATGTTATGGCCTTGTGTAATTGCATTAATTAATGAGATTGAAAAGCATAAAGAAAATATACCTTATGAAACCTTGAATTGTGGTTAGGTTGACCACACACACTGTAGAGCATTGTCTGTTTGAGAACATGGTTCTTTTTTGTTGGAGACTCATTGACACCTTTCTTCCTTTTGTCTTCTTTAGGGTGACATGGCATTACATGATCAGCTGGCCTATGGATATTTGCTCCATCAGTTGATGGCCAAAACACAACTCCTCTTAATGGTAAAATGCCATCTTGATATATTATCCTTTCATGTCGCAGTTCTAAACCACTGAGCCACAAATTCCTAAGGCTCCAGCTTCTTAAAAATTATCACAGCATATGCATGCTCACATGGTATACAACACACATTAAATTTTCTACATGAGCACGTTCTTGCATCCAAATGCACCCTATAAGAACTGCCCAATCTTATCACCTTGTACATGCCATTTGTGCTTCAGAGAGCTTGACAAGCTACAACAATTTTATGTTCATTCTTCAGAAAAGCCTCTACATATAGTGTGCAAAGACCCAGGTGATTCATAGCAGTCTCGTATCTCTTAGCAATACGAACCATGGCCAGCCTTCTGACCATCTCTAGCATAGGGAAAAACAACTTTCATCTCGGCATTGAATACTCCACTGAGTTGTTTTCCACGTCCTCACAACAATTACCTATCCTATGGAATGCTCTGCACCATAATTCTGGTTTAACACCTCATCATACACATTAGAATCATAGTTGAGAATGCGGTCGAGATTCCTTGCATATTGTGTCGTTGTAGCTCCAAGCTAAAAACCAGAATAGTGGTTTCATCAACGGCTTTTTACAAAACTTACTCTTTAGGTTGGCCTGTGCCTTACACACATACGGTGCTCAATCATTGGCAACTCAATTTACACAATTCGTATCAATCCCTAATCCACAAAAAAAACAAGTATCAATCAATACAAATACAGAACAATACGCATTAGTTCATAAATCTACTCTAAAAATACAGACTCGATTAAAGAATGCACACACCATGTCAGACTTACACATAGCATGTGACACTTAAACATAGCATGTGACACAACAAGACAAAGAATCAATTAAAGATAACACATGTATAAAGTGGTCAGAGAGACAAAACTTTACAGATTATAGTAAAATATTAAGTCGATATCATTTAAAATCAATTACTACCGACAAACTATGTTACCAACTACGTTTTTAAAAAACTAAAATATACCTTTTTCCGGTCAGACATCATAATGTATCCATCTCCATTTTCCAGCTCCAATTCCTCTCGTATTTTTCTAATAAACCATCTATAATTCTCAGTGTTCTCCATATCAACACAAGCCCAAACAATCAGGTAAATCTGATTGTTTCCGTCTCTTCCCAAAGCTACAAGCAATATACCTCATATCAACCTTCTACATGTATCTTTCCAAGCCTTTCTAAGTTGCTCAAAATAAACATAGAATTTGCTAAACACCTCTTCACCTTCTTTATTTGTCACTATCTCAATGACCACAGTAGAATTTGGATTACAATGCAAGATATGAGCTCCATTGTCATGGAGACGAGCAAACTTCTCATCATACTCCTTCTCGATCCACCTCAATGCTTTTTTCCTTGCAACTTGGCATTGATGCCTTGATACTCGTACTTTCCATTCTGCTTTTATCACCTCCTCCATCTTCTTCGGCATGAAATACTTGGGTTCATCTCTGATTCTGTCTAAGATTAACCTAGCAACAACCGGGACCTTTATCATCTGACATTCTCCATTCGATGAGCAATAATGGACCTTCTTAAAAACCCTAATCTTCCACTCATCTTTTCCACCAACCCTAGAGCAGTAAATTCTCCAACTAAAGCCCTTACCACCAACACACTTATAGGCACATTTCGTTTTATCATACATGTACTGCCTGAGATTGTTCCCAGTTGAAATTGTGTACTTAGCGACAACCTCTTTGAAGCCCACGACGTTGAAGAAGATCATATCTTTGGAGAAAAGCCCGTCACTTGAGCTATTATATAATTGTTTATTAACATTTCTAGAAATTCCTAGATACAGATTTTTGTTAACTGAACCTCAAAGGTTAACAATGTTATTTCATATAATTTATTTGAAAATTAGTTTATAACCATCAAAATCTATGATGTGGCATTATTGTCCCTTACTAAAGGCTCATTATGTTGATTGTTTGCGGTTCATTATTAGTTCCAATTGAAAATGGTAAATTCTCAATATCCATCTATCTCTTTGTCCAAAAATGTCGGAATGACCAATGTACTGTTTAGATATATGTCTTTGTAAAACAATTTGCTAAATAAAACAGTTCATTGGCTAGTTTTCGTTCCTTCCTCCATTTCATACTTATTTCTTCGCTCTGTTTTGCTTGGGAATTCCATTTGTATAACAAGTTTTGTTCCTATGACTGTCGTAGAAGCTGATTAATCAATCACTCTTCTTTCACCTCATTGAATTATGCGCCAACTGATGGGCTTCCTTAATGGAATTCATAATTGCAAGCATTGGAGAAAACTTGCCCATGGACTTTAAATGGGCTTTTTTGGTTAAAGGTTCACGGGGCGGGTCAAATCGAAATCGGGTCGAATGAAAGAATGCTGCTCCATATAGAGAGAGGCATTGAATTGGGTCGCATCATCATCCTAAACAGTGAAGAAGGAGACGACTAACAATGGCGGCCGCCTTTCTGCCGGCGACCTCTCTCCGTCTAACTCCATACTCTACTCTCCGCTTATTATCCTTCTTCCCCATTTCTAATTCTTCTTACTCTCTTTTACGCCCTCTACGCCGTCGTGTTTTCCCTCGTTTCGATACTTTTCCGGCCAATCCTCGCCGGAGATGCTTTTGCACAGCTGTCTCAGAATCTCTAGGCTCTGGAGATGGAAAGAGAGTAGATAATTACGAGAAACTATTTGGTAGTAAAGTTGGAGAATTCAGGAAGAAGTTGAAGATAGCTGAAGTGAAAGGAGGACCTGAAGAAGGGCTGAATCGCGTTGGGCAGAGCCTCAGCATTGTGGGTTGGGTTCGGACACTTCGATCTCAGAGCAGTGTCACATTCATCGAGGTAATTCTCAATCATCTTTCTGCATCAATCTCTGGATTCTACGTGTTCCCATTTGTATCCTTTGCTGACAAAATTGTGGTTTTTATTTTTGTTTAAAGATAAATGATGGTTCCTGCTTATCGAACTTGCAATGTGTGATGAATTCGGATGCAGAGGGATATGATCAGGTAATCACTGTGACCTGAGAACTATGATTAAGACTTGGGAGCCTTAAAGTTTTGAATTTTATTTACCAACACTGATGATCCTGAGTCTTGCTCCTTCGTTTTTCTTTGACTAAATTCTTGCGGGTGGAATAATAGGTAGAATCTGGTTCGATTTTGACTGGAGCATCCGTATCTGTACAAGGTACTATTGTTGCTAGCCAGGGTACAAAGCAAAAGGTGGAACTAAAGGTTGAGAAAATCATTGTGGTAAGTCTTTGCCAAACTTTAGTCCCTTGAGAATTGATATTGCATTATGTTTTTCTGAATAATTTTCATTTACTTCCACTTTTATTTTAGGTTGGAAAGTGTGACTCTTCCTATCCGATCCAGAAGAAAAGGGTCAGCCGAGAATTCTTGAGAACGAAGGCTCATCTACGTCCAAGAACCAATACTTTTGGGGCGGTAACTTTCCTTTTTCCTATACTTTGTATACTTTTATGAAACTCCAAACGACTCTTTTCAGTTGTCACCTTCTTGGTAATTTGATGTATTATTTCACACAGAAACATGACTCGTGGTAAAAGTGTTGTTTTTCTATTTTAGGTTTAATATCTCTTCTACTGCTTTGCAGTTATCCCTCCTTCAAGAACCTCTTCTCTGTTTAAACCTATATTGAAACTTTGATAGTGAATATTTTGGCTTGTGATAATTATCGAATTGTATGTTCTTAAACATACAAAACATCTTGTTTCAGGTGGCAAGAGTGAGGAATACTCTGGCTTATGCTACCCACAAGTTCTTTCAAGAAAGTGGATTTGTCTGGGTGGCAAGCCCAATTATTACTGCATCAGATTGTGAAGGAGCAGGAGAACAGTTCTGTGTCACTACACTCGTAAGGACATTTAGCTCTCAATATTTTGTAATAAACCCGTTAAAAGCTTGATTTTTTTCACCAAGAATACAACTCTCAACTTTACAGGGACGAAGGATTAAATTAACCTAAAATATACTTCAATTTGTAGATTCCCAGCTCCCATGAGACCACCGATTCTTCAGTTGATGCACTTCCGAAAACAAAGGAAGGGTTGATCGATTGGTCTCAGGTGTGTTCAGTTCTTTATCTTTTGTATCTTCAGAACAGTAAGAGATTAATTTGCAACTGTAACAAATTTCCATGGCTGTGTCACTCATCAGGACTTCTTTGGGAAACCAGCTTTCTTGACAGTCTCTGGACAACTCAATGGAGAAACTTATGCGACTGCTCTGTCAGATGTATAATATGACGTCCTTAAGTGATTTTGTGCTAGATTTTGGTTAGTAAATATTTGACTTTTACGTGTGTATGACTTAACAGGTATACACATTTGGTCCGACATTTCGAGCTGAGAATTCCAACACTTCCAGGCATTTAGCCGAATTCTGGGTCAGCATTGTTTCATCCTCGAGTCTTCACTCACAATTGAATTTTTCTTTGATAAGTGCAATCTTCTGAGGACCTCTCTTTCTACCTTATAAGATGATTGAACCAGAACTTGCTTTTGCCGACCTGGATGATGACATGGCCTGTGCCACTGCCTACCTCCAGTACGTAGTATGTTGCTCTTTCACTTTATATTTCCTATAAACTATATATGAGCTTGTCATTTTTGTAATGTCATCCAGAATTAATTTGATTGTAATTGATTGCTTGATACTTTTGATAGGTAAAATATGTTCTTGATAATTGCAAAGAAGACATGGAGTTTTTTGATACATGGATCGAGAAAGGAATCATTCGTCGCTTGAGCGTATGCCCTCTAGTTCTCATATTTTTTCAGGAAAGAAATATATGCTGTTTGCACTAGCTGATATTATTGTTTTACAAACTGACTTGTAAAGGACGTAGTGGAGAAAGATTTTCTTCAGCTGGGTTACACTGATGCCATTGAACTTCTTCTGAAAGCAAACAAGAAATTTGATTACCCGGTAAAAGCTTTACTTTCTGTATATTTGAGTTGTAACTCTTGGGATAAATATGCAAAATTGCTTATGCATTTCTTTTTGTCATATAAGTTTTGCTATTGGCTTTGTAGCTAGTATTTTCACTGTGTTTTTGGTATATTCTTTGTAAGTAAATTGTGAATCTATATTCATTTTTAGTTGGTGGCGTGATAAAATGGATATCTTCATGCGTTCCTTTTCTCACTCACATCGGGGATGTTGTGTCTAATAGAAAAGCATGTTGCAGGTGAAGTGGGGGCTAGATTTGCAGAGCGAGCATGAAAGGTACATAACAGAAGAGGCATTTGGGGGTCGCCCTGTCATAATAAGAGACTATCCAAAGGAGATAAAAGCATTCTATATGCGGGAGAACGATGATGGGAAGACAGTGGCAGCAATGGATATGCTCGTGCCTCGGGTAAGATTACAATAAAACACAATGTTGTTGATGATAATAATAAGTTGTTGATAGTGAAGCTTGGGTTTGAAAAGATAGGAGAGCTGATAGGTGGAAGCCAAAGAGAGGAAAGACTTGAGGTGTTGGAAGCAAGGCTTGATGAGTTGAAACTCAACAAAGAGAGCTATTGGTGGTACCTCGACCTTCGCCGTTATGGTTCAGGTCACTTTCTTCTCTTTCTTTGAATCAAAAGATAGAAACTAATGGAGTCTGATGAAGTAAGTGCCTTTGTTATTTTGTGTGTGCGTAGTTCCTCATGCAGGATTTGGGCTAGGGTTTGAGAGGCTGGTCCAATTTGTCACCGGAATTGACAATATCAGAGACGTTATTCCTTTCCCGCGCACACCTGCCTCGGCCGAATTCTGATCCCTCATTGCTCCACATTTTTCTTCAAGTTCTTGTACTCTTATGTGCCATTAGTTATTTGAGATAAACGATGAGAAATAAAACATCATAAGAAATCATTATTTGTTTCATATCTAAATATATAATATTTTTAATGTAATACTCTCCCTTTGATAAAAAAATAATATTAATTTTTAGAATTTTGTATGTTCTGTAAATAACAAATGGTATAAAGATGTAAACTTCACAAAATATTAATAGAGGATATGAAAGTGTGTTTTACAATTGGAACATAACTATTGATGGGGAATTTCTTCTGTTTGAGAAGATTTATAAATACTGTATGAAGATTGTAATTGTAAAATTACATTTGCTCTCATCATGTTGGATCAAATTCTTAACTGGTCTTTATTTTTATATGGAATATTCATCTAAAATATTCAACTATCAGAGAGATCATTATCCAAGCTTATTGCCAATCTAATGAGCCGATGTGTTTAGAGTTTTGAGTAAGTATAGGCCAAGAGCTTTCACATAGATTTGAAGAAATTTATGGAGGATTAATCTATATTTTCATTTGCAGTTCAAAACTTGTCATCGTGTTTACATCCAATTTCAAATCTGCGAAGGGAGGAGTATTGGAAAGACCATTATACAAGTCTATTACCAATCTAATGAGTTTATGTATTAGGGTTTTGAGCAAGTTAATATTGTACAAATATCTTTCTTATGAGAACTTTAGTTGTAACCTAGAGAGTTGCCTCTTCTCAATTTTATAATATCAGTTCAAAAATCAATTTAATCTTGGTGTTCTTTGATTAAGTTTTCCATTTACATTTCTTGCACGAGTAAAGCTCTCTAATGAGCTATTTCAACTTCTAGGTTTTCTTTTTATCTTAATAAGCTCATTGAGCAAAAATCTATCAGTGTTTTGAGATTGTAAACATCAACAACCTCATCCATCTATGACGGACATTCAACGCTCACATGAATGAAGTTCAATGCTAATCTTCAAAGTCTCCTCTCAACTTTTCTCATACGTTTTTAAAAATCAACTAACGTTTTAACTTAAGGCTTAGCTCACGTCAACCTCAACCATTTAGTTAGTTTGTAAGATTTTATAATTTTACTTGAAATATTGGATTTTTAGTTTATAAGGTTAGGAATATTGTACATTTGATTTCTAGATCGATTAGACTGATTTTTTAAATGTAATGAGTCCTACGTGGATTTTGTGGTTTTTGAAAACTATTATAACTTTTTTTTTCCTATAAAAATAAGAGCATAGTGAAGGAGATAATGTCTTTAAAACAAATTTTCGAAAAAGCCCAAATAGATTTACAAGTCCACGAATTGCCCAATTTCAGTTAGGGTTTCAGGGTCTTCAATCGTTATAATATACATCATGCTGCCTTCTACCGTTGGCCGCAAGAAATCAGAGGGAAATAAAAAGAGTTTGAAAGGTTGCAATAATTAAAGCGGTCATGACGATGATCTCCGATCTTCCAAGTGATGTGGTAGTGGAGATTCTCTCCAGAGTATCATTGAGATTTATGAGAGCAGTGCGACTAACTTGCAAACACTGGAACACTCTATCCAACAATCCGAGGTTTTCAAAGATGCACATTGATAAAGAAAAAGCTTCCACAAAAGGAGAGTCTCAGATGATTGTGATGATGAATAAAAATCTTTATTTAATGAGCGTTGTTAATAATGGAGATCCATATATAGAGCTTAAAGGCAAACTTACTTGCCTAGCCAAACAAGCCCAGGTATATCAGATTTTTAACTACGAAGGTTTGTTGTTATGCATCTTTCAAGAAGATGAATACACTAAGCTTATGGTTTGGAATCCGTATTGCACGCAACCAAATTGGTTCGAACCCAAATGTTTTTGCACCCGACTGAAATACCTCTACTGTTATGGTCTCGGATACGTGGAGAAAAGAAAGAACAAAACTTGTGGTCGTAGCCACAAAATCTTGAGGTTTATAGACACTAATTACTTAGGAAGACTTTTCTCGTATCAAATCTACGATTTGGACTCTGATTCATGGACGACTTTTGATATAACTCCACGGTCTATAAGAATATATGACCTTGGCGTTTCTGTCAAGGGAAACACATACTGGTCTAGTACAGTAGTGAATGGAAGAGATATTTACATAATCTGTTTTGATTTCACAAGAGAGAGATTCGGTAAGTTTATGCATCTGCCGTTTAACGCTAGGTTATATGTAGACAAAGTGATTTTATCTTGCGTTGGAGAAGAGAAGCTTGCTGCTTTACAACAGCATGACAGACCAAATCTTCAAGAGCTTGAGATATGGATTACAACTATGATTGAGACTGAAAATTTGTCTTGGAGCAAGTTCTTGACGGTGAATATGGGACCTGAGATTTCAGGCACACTAGAGAGTTTTATCATTGACGAGGAAAAGAAAGTCATCATTGGTTTTGATGACAAAATTATCATCATTGGAGAGTCTGGATACTTTAAAGACCTAAATCTTGGAGAACCAGCCGGCATCAGATATAAACAACATTTGTGTGCTTATGTTCCAAATTTACTGCAAAACAAGCAACTTGCAGAAGGCAAAAGGAATAAACAAAGACAATTCAGAAAAAGCTTCGATGTTATTAAAAGATGTTGAGACTTGACGCAAGAAGTAATCTACATAACGGGGTGGTTATTTTCCTCTGGTTCGTGGTTCAGTCACTTGTTATTGCCTCACAAGTCATTTTGCACATTGATTAATGATTACTGTAAGAAACCTGGTTTGTCAATATAGAACAAATATTTTATTTCTCTTACTGAAAATACTGATATATTTAAGACTAGTGATGCGGGTCATGCTCCCTTTCCATCTATGCCTTCAGACAAACTCGTCCAGATGTTCACCCATCTTGACACGAGCGGAGATGGTCAGGTAGAAGGGCCGAGTTCGCTACGTGCGTAGACAAAATCGCTCAGTCTAGTAGAAAAAGAGTTGGAAGGCATAAAGTATAGATATGCCTTCAAATTCAATAGCTGCTCGTTGGCGTTTGCAAATCTGCACAAGCTAACCATATTACCAGAAACAACTAAGAATCATGTAGAACAATTTCCAATACGTGTTTATTTCACTCGGTACAGTGAAGAAGCGAACGTCACATTATCAAAGGATGATGTAGAAGAAAAACAAAAAGGGTAATCCTTTTAGAGAAAATGGAGTTGGATAGATAATAATGGGCATAATCAAACTACATGTACAACTTCTAATCTCTCTGAGACGCATCCAGTCGTAAGAGAGACATAAAGAGAGAGAAAACATCTGACTAAATAATTAAAGGCCAATAATTCACACCTATAGTAAGAAGAACATCATCTTTGCTTCTCGTCCCCTACGTTTGTTTTAAGTCTCGCCCAACCAACAAAGAAGTTTGTTTCTTTTTTATAAAGCTAAAATTAAAAACAACCTAACAGCGGCTAAGACTGCCTCTTTTTTTTTGGTTTCCTTCACTTGGGTTTATGTGCACTTGCTTCTCCTCCTTCACTTGCCTGCGCAACAACATCATCAACAGTCAGTTCAATATCATTTGCGTCCATGTTTTTCACTATTGAACACTCTTATAGTATCACCTCTACTGTTACTTTTTGCTTTGACTTTTGCTGTGCGATACCGAAGGAATCTTCGAGCTCATCATTGATGTTTGTATACTTTCAAGTAGCTGCAAAGCAACACAGATTTTAAAAGAATCAGAAACCACCAGAAATTAGGGAAATTTTGCAAACTTTCCAAATGTAAATGTAAATCTCCTATATACTTACTCTAGAAGTTGGCAGGATCTTACGGACAGATCTACGTGGCTCCATTCCATCTGATTTTGAATTCTCAGCCGAAGCTTTATCCTCTTCGATCTTGGCTAACCTCCCCGTAGTAGGAGCCACTTTCCCTTTATTAGTGCTTGAGGAACTATTCTTCAAAATGGAATCTTGGGAGGATGTTGTGGTTTGCTCTTCCACTGTTCCCTTGGATGGAACTTCAGATGCAGAACCCTTGTTCTCTGCATTTTCATCAGCAGCATCATCAGATTCCATATTTGACGCCGTTGTATTACGTGAGTCCTTACGGGGAACTATTCTAGCTACACCCGGTTTCTCTTTTGGCTTGGGCATTGGTTTGGAAGTCTTGGGCTTGGGTATTGTTGACTGCTTCTCTCTTGAAATAGTTTTAGACGGCATTCTCCAGCTCCCTGGTCCTGAAATTTGGGGAACAATTGATTTCACAGGCTTAGCTGGTTCCTTCCGTTCCCGAGTTTTTGTGCTAGCCTCTGAAACATAGTGTTTGCTAACTTCCATGAACTTCCTCTTCTTTCCAGGCTTAGGGACACCAAAAATCACTCTTGATCCTTGCTTTTGCAAACCGGTTCTTTTCATACGGAGTGAATCAGGTTTGCTCCCCTCTCTGATACTCTTTCCAATGTTAAATGTGCTCTCTGAAACACCGAGGTCAAGAACACCAGTCTGAAGCGGTTTCTCCAAGTTTGGATCATCAACTTTCTTACTTGTGTCTTTTACTTCAGCCACAAGAGTCGGAGTTCCTAATCTTGGCCGCTTCTCATTGGGCGTATCACCCTGCAATTCAAATATTTGAGTCTTCCAAAACAACCAAAGCATCAAAAAGCGAGGCTTATAGATCCATTAAAAATACCTCATGTGACGATCTGATGTTTTCTCCTAAACTAGAACATTCAATCCACTTTCCATCTTTCCACACAAGAGACGGACGGAGATTCCAAGCTTTGATCGTCAAAGTGTCTCCTTGTGCTGCAAAAATTATGTTTTACAAAAACGAAATTCTGTACACAGCGGATCACTAAGCACTTTAGAGTACCAAAATGAGATATCTTAGCACACTGGCGTCTTTACGTACCAGGAAAATGCACAGTCAATGTATTTTCATCTTTCTTGTTCTTCTCTGTGATTACACCCTCCCACCAGCTGAAGGAAAACAAACCAAATATCAAACAAATTTCCATATTTCATGGAAGGGACACAGCATTTCACAAAATGGAAACTTGAGAACGGTTTACATATTTTGTGTTTCGGCTGATTGCTGATAGAAGAAGCATTAAAAAAAAAACGACTGATAGAAACAGTGATTACCTGTCATGCACCCACGAGTCTACCCTATCCCCAATTTTCCAAACATAATCTCCAATGGCAGCTCTACGTCTCTTCCTAGTTCCTTCATATGGCATGGCAGTAACAGAACGAGCTGTTCTTATCTTAGGGGCCTCATCACCTTCACCTTTGAGGGCAACCCACTCCTTCAGCTTATCTGTTCCTGAAAGAAGATAATACAAAAGGATCAACTAATCAACTAATAAAGCAATGGAACCTCTTCATGCGAGCTTCAGTAATCAGTTGTGCATCCTTTCAAATAAATGCACATGCATACAATAAAAAATGAAGAGTGGGTGATTACATATTTATCTATATTTGACAAAATTTTGAAGTAAAAGATTTGTTGATGATACACAAACCTTGTTCTACTGAAAGGTCATTGAACATTACATGAGCTTTATCATTCTCTAAACACAATACATTGCCGGAGTACCATGCAGTTCTTAATCCAGGTTCTTCCTTAAAAACCTGCAAAGGAAATCATATCTCTTTCACAGAAAAGCAGGAGCAGTAGTTATCGACAGTGAATTAATGCAAATGTAGCACAAACCTCGACTTTAGAACCTTCCTTGATTTCCTCATCATTTGTTGTTTTCATAACCCGTTGACTTTCAGTCTGGGTGTCAATCGAAGATTTTGACCCAACTTCTGGTTCTAAAACCACAGCATCGTTTTTGACTACATCTGCACCATTATCACTATTTTGTCCTTTTTTATTTCCAGCAGCAGAAACTGTACTGGGCAGACCCTCTGCCAGTTTCACAGAGCCACCCAACTCAGTCTGCACAGTTCTGGGACTAGCAAAAATTCTGTTACCGGTAGCCACATCTTCTTTTTCTAATGCACCAATTTTATAGGGCTGCACTCCCTGCGATTCTTGAGCCTGCCTCCAGTAATTACTCGGACCTCCCTCCACCAACTTATCCAGCAACGGAGGCTGGCCCATTGACACAAGTCTTCCAGCTTGTGAAACAGCCTCTGATGCCAATTCTGCAGCTTTTACAATGGAATCCATATTTTCAGCTCGCTTGGTGGCCGCTGTGGCAGCTTCAACCCTCTTTTTAGCCGCCTCTCTCGCAGCCATAAGAACCGAACTGGAGCTCACCACTGCACTTTCGCCCTTCAAAATAGAAGTAGGGGTACCATGGCCTGTCGTTATATATTCATTCGACTTATGAGGTTCATTACCCTGATAAGAAGCACTTGGAAGGGATGCTTCTTCAGCCATTAACTTAGCCTGCAATGCAGCATTAGCTGCAACATTGGCAGTAGCAGCTGCAGCCTTTGCCACCGCAGCAGCAGCAGATATTGCAACAGCAGCCGAAGCTAATTTGTCTTGCCTTTCTGGCTGGAGGCCAGCATGCCTTTGTTGCTCTATCTGCTTCCATACATATTCACTGTGACTAACTGCTGCACTAGCAAGAGCAGATGCATCCTCTGCATGCATCGTAGCCTCCTTAAGTTTGTCAATGGTATCCTCTGACAGGACATATCTCTGCTTAACTTCAGGTACAAGGTTACCACCAAAAATCGGAGACGGCAAAGATGATTTGATTTTCTTCCCGGGAAATGTAGATACCAGGTTCATAGGGACTGCTGCGACAGAAACAACATTGGGCACGGTGCCTGCATTAGAAGCCATATTAGCTGGGGCAATTGTAGAAGGCACAGCTGTCGATATAGAAACAAGAGGTGAGACAGCCGATTCAGCCTGCTTCAGCGTATTCAAAATGCTTGGAGCAGATTCTACAGAAGCTGGCATCTTTTTCCGTTTCCTTGGTTTTGTCCCGGTGGAATGTTGAGCAGGTGGTACAACAGTACCCATTGTCTCAAGTGTTGGAGTCATCTTGAAAACATTACCAGAAGTTCCACCCTGAACATGCTTGGCGCCAGAGTAAGGCAAGGATGCTTCTTTCATGGGTGTCAATTTAACAGGTTCGGAGATAGGATAAACAGGAAAACGAGAACCAACATCAAATCCACTGGTTGGCTGAGAAGCAAGCCACGGGCTACGGTAAGGGAGAGGTGACATCCAAGTGGAATTATGTCCAACAATATTTGTAGTAGGTGGAGTTTGGTGAGCATGCGATGAAGAAAGCAATGGCTGCTGGGAAGCAGCTGAACCTCTCTGAACACTACCTGACTGTAAAGTATCAAGGGAAGTTGATAAGCTCCATAAAGGTGATGAGAGTGGAATCATGGGGTTTGTCGCTGAACTCTCTTTGCTACTGGTGTGGCTTGCTGATGGAGTCTCCGTCTTCCCTAGAAATGTAATTTTAGGTATTTAGATAATCACTGTTAACAGCAGCACTTCTAAGAGGTAAACCATATGAATTTGAAATGTGGACTAAATCAACGTAGAAACCTGCACGTGATTGCAATGGCGTTTCAGGAGTAGCAACATGCGATTTCTGAGCCCTTACAACACAAGCACGCCATGCTTTCTCCCAATTGCCTTTCCCACCATCTAAAGAATTGCAGAGTGGACACACTTAGCCTCAAATGTGAATAACATAAAAGTTAAAAATAACAATCTTACCTGGGCCACCAAATGCAGATATCATATAAGCTTCATCAGGTGCTGTTCCTTGGCTGTATCAGAAAAAAAAAACAAATATAACAATCAAACTTTGCAAGCCTTACTGACTCAAAAAGACTTGAAAACATATAAAGACTAAGAAAGAGCTTACATCAGAGCCCCATAAACAAAAATCTGTGCACGTAATTGCACTTGTTGCAAGTCTGTGAAAGGTCGACGCAAAATACTTGAGAGAGCAGAAGAATTTAGATCCGGAAGACTTGCTGTGGGGGTTGAGAGGGTGCCAAAAGCTTTTAAAGCAGGGCTCTGAAGACTTTGCTGCTTCTCAGTAGATTGTGTGATCTGGATAGCAGAACTTTGATTAACAGCAGTTGTTGTGCCCCTACTTTGAGATGGTTGAAAAGGTGTCCCTCCTTTTACACCAGTTCCTTTTCTAGAAGTCTCTTTTCCTGCAGATTTAGATGTCCGCCTGGGTTTGCGCTCAGATTTCATTTTGGAAGACTTTGCAGCTGCTTTCTCCAAGCTAGATGTTGAAGGTGATCCCATCACAATCTAGATAAACAAAAATATATGGTACGTAAGGACGTAAAAAAACTAGTGCCACATAGTTATCCTTGACCACTGATGCAGAAATATTAAGATATAGATTGTAGGTACCGGGGAGACGGGGGTAGCTTGTGAAAAATTAACAGCTTTGGAAATTTTCCCTGCTTTCTGCAGATCAGAAGTTAAGCTCATCCCACTGCTGAAGACCTCATTTCTATTCAAGATCGGAGATCCAGCAGACATGAAACTCGATCTATTCTGACCTTCCGACTTTTTGTCACTGATTGTTTCTGACTTGTTAAGTTTAAGCTCAGAAGTCTTAACAGTGGGGAAAGAATTAAGAGGAGTCTCTAGATTAGTGGCAGCATTTTCTGTTCCAGTAACATCAGACTTAAGAGATGGCTCAGAACATGTTGAAAAACGAGAATCCCCTATTTTGGTTGCATCACCTGTAATATTACAAAGACAGATATATATTTTCGATGAGTGCATGAACTTAAGTTTACAGATTTAGAAAAAGAAAAGCATTGGCCATTCCATGATTAAGACCTGTCAAACTCAGTAAGGAGTTTTCAGTAAAGATATTTTTGATAAAGAGCCTATCTTACATAAATATTACACAGGTTGTAAACTCTATTATGAAATTTTAAAGTAGTCATACACCTAATTGTTTCTCCTTAATATTCTTACTAAGGAAATCAGAAGAAACTGCAAGAAAGGGAAGTTTCTCGCTAAAGATCATACAAACTCACTTGTGGGGTGTGCAACAGGAGTCTCAACTGTCACAATCCCACCGGATGCAGCAGTCGTATCCTCTTCCCGGCCATCTTTTGCAGCTTCACTCCCAAGATTAGACAAGGAACTAATAGTAGGTTTTTTATTTATGTCCTCCTTGTCCATAATTGACAGAGTCTCTGAGGAGGACGAAGCAAAAACAAAAATTACTAAGAAATAAATCAACCTACTAAAAGGCAAACATACTTACTAAAGCCTTCACTGAATAGCCATATACAAAGAAACAAGCATATGAAATTACTATGGCCCAAAGTAGAAAACAATTACCAGTAGTGTTTACAACTTCTGATACTTGATTTTCTTCTAAAACTGTTTCCTCAGACTGCTGCTGCAAAACTTTTCCAGTGACATCAGCATCTACTGCATCCTTTGACCCTTCAGAAGCAGCATAGCCTTCAACAAGTTGTGTACTTTGCTGAGTATCTTCAGTTTGCTGATTATCTTTAGTTTTCTGATTATCTTCAGTTTGCTGAGTATCCTCAGTCTGTTTCCCAGTTTGTTGGTCTATTTGACACCCTGAACTACTCACATCTACGGGTCGAACTGTTTGACCGGTCTCCGGTTCTCCAGATGAAATTTTATCAGCTTCCGAGAAGCTGCCTTGGTCATTCACATCAGAGGATGTCTTTACCATATGTATCTCTGTAGAAGATGTGAAACTGACAGCAGGTGCTCCGTCTGGGCTTAGATGTTGTAATTCTTTGGGATTAATAGGACCATCAATCATAGTCCCTGTGGGAGAAGACGTATACGCATACACATTTAGGGATTTCAAGCAAGCAATATCATGATATATTATTTGCAGCAAACGACACAAAGGAACCCCAAAAGTAAAAAAAAAGTTGCAGATCAAGGGCTACTGAGAGAACACGAATGCAAAAAAAATATACCCACAGAACGATAATAGAATATTACCTGACTTTTCTGTTGGAATGGTGTCAGACTGAGATTTTGACTCCGCCAGCTTGGAAGCAGAGCCTCCTGAAACGTAACCAACACCCTCGGACACAACGCTTTCAGATAGAATGTGAGAGTTCTTGACGTCCTGATCTCTATCATTAGCATTAACAGCCAAATCCCTGCTTTGCTTGAGATTAGAAATGCTAGCACTACCTTCATTACTGTCACTCTTCTTAGACACACCACTTTTGGAGGATTCAACCATTGAGTCCATAGATGAAACATAAACACTTTCGGAAGTTTCTACATGTATCTGTGTATGTGTCCCAGTCTCAGTCTTTATAACAGACTCATGCTCACTTGCAATACATTTCATATGTTGATGGTTAAGCAACTCAGACTTCTCAATGGAAACACTGCGTGTTAGAGCTGTCAATTCCCCAGCAAGTTCCAAAGATGCTTCCACAGTTTTGCTGGTTTGAACACTGCTGTCAAGGAGATCTTGGCATTGGGTCCCTGAAACATCTTGTCCACCTACCTCATCAGTAGAGAGAGCTTGGTCTCCTCTTTCTAGTACTGTTTCATCAGATAGCTCTATCTCCTTCAGGTCGGGCTTTGCAGTTTCGCCAAAATTTTCAGCTTCCACATTTTCAACTTCTGAAGCTGAGCCTATAAGGCTATTAGAAGGGGCCTCAACCAAAACTGCCTGTGCATCTACAGTCATATCAACATTGGAAGCCTCTGGAAGCAAAATGTTCTGATTATTCAACTCAGCACTACAAGTAACGACAGCCTGTACAGTTATGTAGCTGCAATCATTTTCCATCCTTGATTCCGCATTGACTTTGTCTTCCGTTTGGTCAAGAATATTATCATTGGTTTCAGTTCGTATCTTATCAAGACCATCCGTATCCACAGCCTCTATCATTGACGGATTTGAATCCAAGATGGCATTCTTTTCCTCCACAGATGCCTCTTCTGCTACAGGTGGTGAGTCATCTTTCACCACAACCTGTTCCTGTCCAGAATCTGTCTTTACTACAGAGGACTCTCCTGGAGCATCATCCACAGATGGGATGGGTTGTAAGTTCTGTGTTTCTTCATCGGAAAGATTTTTCTCAGGGTATGTCTGACCAGTCTCCATAGATTCGACTGTGCAACCTAGTGCATCAGAATTTTCAGATTTCTTGATAGTACCTTCTTTAACAATCACTTCGTCCTGTCCAACTGAATTTAAAAGCATTTCAACAGATTCCGATGAAGTAGCCTCAGACCAAACATTATTGTGCCTAGAAATGGCACAGGACTCCGTTGCAGCGGAACTAAACACTATACTACTACTTCCACGAGAGAAATCCTCAATCCAGTTATTATCTTCGTTAGCCTCAATACCAAGAAAACCCTCACTTTCGGCTAAACTGTCAAACCTCAGATGCGTGTTGAGGTTATCATCAAAATCAAATTTTGGAAGAACATAAGGCTGTAAAACTGGGGGAAATTTATTGTTAGCTTCACCAGCTAAATGGAGATTCTGGTTTTGAAAGTCATTGTCATCATAATCCATGGGTTTATTCCTGACATTGGAGACAGATACAATCAATTGAAAATGAAACATAAAAATCAAAAAGAAAGAAAACAAAAACAAAGCTCTCAGCTCACTATAAACAGTAAGAAATGAAAAGTACCGAAACAAGAGTGTATGAAGACGCTACCTCCCTCCATTCGGTGACAAAAACCTGGCCGTCAGACCTCAGCTGTTCCCTAATCGCACGTTCATCTACTACTGCTCCACCAAAAACAACACCAATACGCGTCAATTTTGTTTCCTCTTACATCCAAGGGAACCACAGCGTCAAGAAAACCTAACTTAGAGAATTTACACAAAAATAGAATTAAAACGCTGGTTAGGGAGTAAAACTTACCGGAAAATTTAAACTGACGGAATCGACCTAGGGTTCCGGCGAAGAAACAAAGTTTGGCGAGTGAAGCAAGTTGGGAGAGAATGCCCGATGAATTATATTCGCTTTTCTCGGCAAATGTAATGAGTCTGGTTTAAGTAAAGCCCAAAATAAATAAATAAATAAATAACGCTTAGATTAAAAAAAAGAGAAAAAAAAAGTTGGATGCTGATGCAGCTAAATCCAGAGTGACACGTGTCAAATTCCCTGAATCGTGTGGCTGATATTGAATTCAACGAGTATGGTTTTTAACTTTCTAAAACGTACAATTAAAACTCATTGGGTAAAGTTCCGTTAAAAGATAACTACAAATTTTAATTTAATGACCGAGAGGTTAAAAGAAAAGTCTTTGGTTTGACGATGATCGGAGAGGTAAAAGTAAAAAAGATTAATGTTGAAACGACTATTGACTACTGGTTAATAGGATGAATGAAGATGATTGGCTAAAAGGAAATGGAATTATGGAAGTGTTTTCAAGGATAAAATCAGAAAATAGACATATGTCACAATAACGTAAGTAACTATAGGGAGGGTATTCTGTGTTTTGCAGTTGACGGCCATGAAAGGTTTTTGGGCCATCAGATCAAACGAAAACACATAGGTTTAATATGGGCTTAGGCCCATATATATACTCCACAAATAGTCCATACCAGCTAACCGATTTGGATTAAGAATAAGACAATTTAACCAACCAAACCAGATAAGTCAACCCAAATCCAAACTAATCATAATCGAGGCCAACTAAAGTTTGATAGTTTGATATTGCATATAGATGGTAACTGGATTTGGCTTAATTGTAAAATCTAGCTTAGGTGTAATATTTAGCTACTTTCTATAATCTTATTTCCTTAAAGTTGTCGTACGTTTTTCTCAAAACAAACAACCTTTATCCGTAATATTTGCATAATAAATTCTTATGTTATTTCTAAACTTTTAGATTTATTTTGCTTTTTTCACATTTCTCTTTTTCTATCTCTACTGTAAATCTAGAATTTTCTTCAAATTTTCAGGTGAAGAAGACATAGGAATAGTTTTTTTTTTCTTTAACATCATCATACTTTATTACTTAGCAAGGACATAATCTTCATGAAGTACAGAGGAAATACATGGTGGAATTAATGAAAAAAGATGAAAAAGTGTATCATTATTATGAGTTCGAGAAAGTATATCGGCGGCTTTGTTGCAGCTTCGACGCACCCATTTAAATTCCACTTCTTGAAATTTATATGTGGATGTTGGCTATCGATCTATCACATTGTTCACTAAACAGTAAGTTCTCCAGCCATTGTTTTCTTTGCATTACGAGTTCGAACTTTAAGCTCTGCAATTTCAGATAATCTGAAATCAGTTCGAGTTCTAACTTTCTTTTCTTCGTGTCAACGCGATAATAGCATCAAAATCTAGTTGAATCGGTTGTATTTCTTTTAATAGAGCGGTTAACCGGTGGGCGAGCGCCTCATGGTCCATAACAATGATCGAGCGAATGGCAGCGACGGTAGCTTCACAAGGCAAGGTGACGACGATCACAAGGTAAAGTTTCTAGAATTTTAACTTTTGGGCTGATTAACAATTTTTCCTGGGCTTAAAGTGTTCATATTAAATCTTATAACGACAACCAGATAACTTTATAACCCCGTGAACAATTTTGAATTTTCAAAATGGGCATATATTTGTTTTGGGCCTAAAATAAATTCATAAGGACAACCATTTTTAACACTTCTATATGTAAAGTCATGCCCATTTTGAAGATTTTACATGATTTTGAAGATTTTGTTTGGCCCTTATCCCATCTTTTAATAATCATTTGTAACAAACAGGAACTCACCAATTTTTTTTAATAAAAAAACTGTTAAAAATTGTTTATTTCTACTTACTGATTAATAATATTAATACAAATTTCCTGATTCTAAACGTGTGTAGGTTTCAAATTTGCCAACTAATTTTGCCAACTACTCTCCCCACTATTTCACACGATCTCAGTCCATTAACAAAGTTTACAAAAACTTCTTATTTGTTTCATATCTTTTGGACTATAAATGTTTCTCACATTAGGCTAATACTAGTACGTGAATTTCTGTTTATTCAATTTCAGTCTGATATGTTTTAAACCCTGGTGAATCTTCAAACACGTAGACATTTTTCACATGGGATCGAAGAGAGATTGTTATCTTGGAAATTCTGATGATTAACGTTTGGTTGTACCATATGAGTTCACTTTGGTTCCATTTCTTAAACTGTGGAAATGCACTTGGACAATCAGAGTAAAAACATTGAATTCTTGGAGACAATACTAGCAATTTATGGGAGAAACCATTGAGCTCATTTTTGCAGATGAAAATGTAAGTTTCCAACCTTATACTTTTGTTTGTATCGCACGTTTACAATAAATAAATGTCATATTTTCAAAAATAACTAACTCTTTGTTTACATAATTTGATTGTCAGGGATCGAAAATTGAGGCTAATGTAAAGAGAGAACTTATTACAAAGTTCGAGAATGTCCTGACTCTATGGAAATGGAAGATAATTAAAACGTTTGTATGAACAAAGACTTTGGTCTATACAAGCCTTCCCTCCATACCTTTAAGATTACCTTTTTGTACATGACAACTGTCACAGATTGTGATCCCGTAACAGATAACTCTTTCATCAAACTGGTTAAGTTTGATGATGTTATCAACTACAAGCTCAATACCAAAATCTTAGGTTGTATGTAATTTGGAATTTATTTTTTCCCTTACATATTTACCGTTATGCTTTTAATTAGATAACATACATTTTTTCAACAATGTATAATACAGATGTCCTTAGAAAGCTTAGGAAAATTGGTCCAATGAAAACTGTTGATGTTTGTGGTAAAGATACTGCGAAGATTGATTTTGTGCTAATAGACAATGAGTAAGTTAACTTTGTTTAAATATCTATAGATTACGCTATTGCCAATTGTTTCTTACCCATATATGTTACATGTTGTCAATGATGTAAGGGACAATTTCCTTGATTGCACGCTATAGGGCAAGTACGCAGATATAATCTACAATGCATATATCAACGACTAAAACAAAGGTGTCTATTGTTTGATAAAGTTTGCGAAAATCCATATATCGAAAGGTTTGTTTACACGATCTCTGTTTCAAAACAGATCATTTATTTGATTGTTCGTAATATGTTATGCTAAATTTTAATAGACACTTTAAGCATTACAAATGCTTTTGATGTCTCCATTGTGACAACTGATCAAAACATCCTTGAGATCGCGACATTTAAGCAATTGTAAAGTTTTAATCTAAAACTTAAACGCATTATAATACATTTTAGTTTTTTTTTCTAATTATGTTTAACTTTCAGGTTTAGAGATGATACTACTTGCATTACTCCAATCCTTTCAAAGACCAACAGTGGGAAACTAAATTCTGCAAGTTCTCATATCTGTTTTCAATATCCAAAAATAACTATGAACTTTTGGATACGGTTGAGGTTTGTTTATCCAACGTCAAACTTAGTAGTTTTTATTTCACCTTTTTAATTCCAATATAATATGCGTTTCATTCCATTCCGTTTGAGTGCATTACAAATTACGAAATTGTTTTTATTCACAGGAGGGTAAATACCGTGTCATTTGCACAATCTATGCTATTGACATTGATCATGTTTGGTTCTATTTTTCTTGCCGGAAATGCAATAAACAAGTTAACCAAGAGATATTGATTGACTGCAATTAAGGCAATAGAAATCAGAAACTGAAATTTTTCTGTGTGAACTGCAACGAATACTCAAAATCAGTTTCCCCAAGGTAATCATCGATGTCAAATGAGTATCCTTTTATATACGATTGTTTTTAAAATTATATGTACTTCAGAATTTTGTTAACTTATATTCAGGTACAAGCTCCATTTTGACATAAAGGATTCCAGAGCTGAATCGAAATGTATGCTATTCAATGCTTTTGCTGTCGAAGTTGTTGATAAGACAACAAAATCACTTCTTAGAGGCCGTTTTGATGAGGAATTGATACATACTATGCATAATGTAGAATCACACCTCTAATTTTCTACTTAGTGTTTTCAATTATTAATATACAGATAGAAGATCATGATGATTTGCCACAGGCAATCAATGATATTAAAGGCAAAACGTATCAGTTTTTCTTTATGTCGAGCAAAGAAACATTACCAAAGTTGAGGACACATTTAAAGTTGCACAAGTTTGGACAGGTGAAAATTTGGTTGGACAAATGGATGCTGAAGTTGATGGTTTGCCATCTGTAAATGTTGATCAGGTTATAATTCTCATAGTTCTTATTTCTTCTCTCTAAAATACACTTTATGTTTATTTAAACACGAACATCTTTACATTCTATATTAGGTTGTGTTAAAACTTACCAATAGTGGTGCATCATCTGATTGCACAAACTCTAATTCAAGTTCACCTATGTCCAAGATCAAAGACGAGTTTGTTCCTACAATATGTGAGAAGTCCTTAAATAACCAAAAGTTTCTCGAACTAAATCTTGCTGAACACGTCCATAAGGATGATGGAGAAGTATTTGAGACAAAGACTGAAGTTAATGATACCACTCAAAACAAGAAATTGAAGTTTGATCCCAAAAAAGTGAAACAAGGGAAGTGTAGAAAAACGAAAAAATGGTATCGTAGCACCGTTATGTATCTAATTTGTTTCGCATTTAGGTTTTCATCTTTTGTATTTGCTTTATGTTCTATGCTACCTTTGTTAGTGTTTTCTTATTAGACTTAGTTTGTTTCTCTTTTATGTACTACCTTAAGTTTGTGTCCTTCCCATCATGTAAAATATTAATCAATGTTTTGTTTTTCCTTAAGAATTAAACCTTAATGTTATTTTAATGGTATTTCATCTTTTTCGGTATCTTAATATTCAACAATAAGTTAGCCTGCCTAATTTGTTACTTAAATTTAGGTTTTTTTTAATTCAAAATAAAAATAAAACAGAATATTTTGGTATATCTTCTTTTTTAAAAAAATCCATTATTATCGTAGTTTCTTAAATAATATATAAAACTTAATTCCAACACCATGAACAATTAATAGATACTGCAACATAGAAAATCTGATTTGATTTTGCAAAAACAAAAGTATTTTAGTATGAATTTATTGTGGACTCGGTTTAATACCATAACAAAATAAGGTTATAAGTCATGCATTACAAGGACTGTGTTCTTATAAAGCCAGTGACTTTATTTATATGAAATTCTCATATAAATCTCATAATAATTATATTTTTTTATTACATAAATATAACTATACACGAGATGATCGCTTTGTTCAAAGAAACCAAAGAATAAATAAATATAATTATACACGAGATGTTCGGTTTGTTTAGAGATACCAAACACTAAAAGGAGTTGAATTATAACAATAATAATTATAGATACATAAAATAATTAAACAATTAAAGATCATGATCGACCCCATTAACCCCACCTATCCACTTCTATCTTCTCTCTTCTGCTTCAATTCTGTTTGGCGTAAATCGAAAGTTTTTATTCATCTGACTCCTTATTTTTTCTCAGTGCAAAAGTAACTCACAAAATTCATTTTGATATGATAAGGAAGAGAGTTTATTGCCCAATTACATTTGAGCTTCTAGCTTTGCTTGTACCTGAAGAGATCACTATGTTTCAACTCCTTAGGCCGTACAAGATTAGCTAGACAATCAAAGTTAAAATACTGCATACTGGAAACATCACTCCACAACAACAAACGAATCTATTGAGCTGATCCGTGGAGATGAAACCGTAAGTCAGTTAACCATAAATTTATTAGTGTCAAACGCTAAAAACCAATTAATGTTTCTATTTCAAAACACAAATAACTCTGTTTTACATTTTGTTTGTCAGGGATCGAAAATTAATGTTGTCATTAACAAAGATCATGTCAAAAAGTTCAAGAATGTTCTAACTGTTGGGAGATGGAAAATAACTAAATCTTTTTCTCTAACAAGGAACTATAGCCTATACAAACCATCTCAATGGAATATAAAATATGATTTCTGTACAGTACAACTGTTACAAATTGTGATACAGTTACCGATAATTCATTCATCCAACTCGCCAATTTTGATGATCTTATCAATAACAAGCTTCCCATAGAAGTCTTAATAGGTATGTGTTTAGCTTAGATTTACCTTAATTGTATTCTCTGTTTTTTAAGATGTCGTGTTACTTACTATTCATAATACAAAATCTAACTTTGCTAATATGTTATGCAGACTATGGAACATACTGACGTGCTTGGGGAAAACATTAAAAATCTCGATTTTGTGTTAAGAGACAACGACTACGTATATTGTCTTTTAAAGGTTATGCATAAGACTATTATCGTATTTTTTATTAACTATATAGCTGTTGTGTTTTTTAAGGGGGAATAACTTTTACTGCACTCTCTGGGATGAGTATGCTGATATAATCTACAATGCATACCAAAGTTCTAATAACAAAATATTCTATTGACTGATTAGATTTGCAAAGTTTAAGGCTTGGAAAGTTATTTTCAGAGAACTTTCTTCCCTCAACAAGTATATAGCTCCTCTAATCTCATTAACTTTGATTAATCTTTATCCTTTGGTTTAATGTACAAACAAAATAATTATTACTAATGTATTTGATGGCACTATCGTGACTACTAATCACAACGCAATTGAAATCATTGCCTTTAAGCAATTGTTAAGTGTTTTTTTTTGTTTACACTTGATATTTACTAATTTATATCTACTTTTAACTAATTTTATTTATGGTTCAAGATTAATGAAGAGCCTCTTTGTATTACTCCACTTTCGACTGATACTAAATTTAAACAATGTACTTTTAATAATCCTGAATTATGTCTCATTTATACGAGAAAAATGATTTCTCAACTTATTGATATTAATCAGGTTTGTTTATATTATTGTGTTATTAGAATTTGTTTTGTTCAATGTGGTGTTTTGTTTTCTTTATTTGCAAGAGTCATGATGTGATATGATTATTTTTCAGATGGGTGAATATTGTGGTCCGTGCACAATCAATGTTAATGATACAAAACCAACAATAGATGTTTGATCCAAAAAAAGTTAAACAAGATAACAGTCCAATAGCTAAGAACTAATTATGAAGTCACATGATTGTTCTAAATTATTAATTTTTTATTTTAGGTTTGCATGTTTCTTTCTATTTAATGTCTAACTCTAGGTTTGATTAAGTGTTATTTACAACTTTAAAGTTGCTATTTTTTATCGGTTTATTTTGTACTATGTAACTGGTTTTATTGTAAATCATATTTCTAATGTTTTTCGTTTACAAAAGTATTCTACTAATTGTGTCAATCTAATTTTGTTTTTCCTTTATAATTGTACTTAATCTAAAGGTATTCGTGAATTTGTAATTGTAAGCTTAAAAGCAATGCTAGCATTCGTAAACAATAACATAGCACAAAAAAAAGTAAGTACTAGCAAAAATTGTTGATAGCAAAAAATAGCAATTGCAAAAAATCTTAATGGTTTATACCACTTTGTACAATTTTAGAAAATGACATTTTTTGAATGTTTAACTAAAGTCGAGAGCCATACTATGTATTCACTTATGCATTTTAATTTATATATATATGTACAGTTCGTTTACAACATATTGTTTTCCTAACACTGTATCTTGCTTAGGTGTACTCTACAAATTACTTAGGTTATTAAAGTTTTCTTAATGTATTTGGAAGTAGAAATTTTTAAAAATATAGAATACAACTTCATGCAATATATATTACACTCAATACATGCAATATTTTTCAATTTACAAAAGCAATAAACACTAAAGGATTATATTAAACTACCAAATTGAACCCGATCGATAAAAAAAACCAGAAACTAGTAAAATGAAAATATAATATGTTACATTTTGACTTCTACATCATGTAATACCAACAAAACCCATGTCTAATTTCATAATCCCACAAGCAAATGAGGCATGATGCAGATGATTTCATGTCTTCACCTGCCCTAAACGAATACCAAAGATTTTCCAGTGACAAAAATTTCTTTGTCTGGCCATTACAAATACAATTCTCCTTAACGTAATTTTCTCAAAACTTTTTACGAACCAAATACGTTGTGGGATAAAGTTGTATGTTGATTCGCCAACTATACTTGCAAAGCTCTTTAATTGTTTCAAATATCATAGTCATTAAAAATGATTTCATAATATTAAAACTTTTGATCTTTGATTCACCACCTAAACATATGAGAATAGTACCGTACACATATTGAGCGTCGCAGCAATTGGCCTCAGCTGCTTCCTGTTGCAAATTCAGTCCTTCTTCTCTTTTATTTTCATGAAAATATAGTAAAATTCCTAAGCGAGACAATGATTCAGGATTTCTCGCCACTCTCAAATGCATGTATCTTTTATTGAATACCCCTGTGTCATCTCCATTTGGTCTGAAGTGGATGTCTTCGAGTGAAACTTTGGGAAGAACATATTTGTCGTCACATATTTTTTGAATTTTTTGCAAACTAATCGTAAGGGCAGAAGAGGAAAGATTGATGATGCAACACACAAAGATGCAATTGTGATTAGTACATCTTCTGACAAGGAAAAAATATACGGTTTTTTTGGTGTTCGTTTCTATTTTCTATACGTCATGGCTAAAGAGGTGATCATAACACTTTGCACAACATAAAATGGTATAGTAATTCAGATTTTTTGTTGCTTATATAAAGATGAGCAGTTGCGTTATATACGGCCACTTCAAACTCTTTTACTAGTTAAAATTTTTATAAAAGGAGTTGAATTATAACAATAATAATTATAGATACATAAAATAAGAATATAGACATGTAGACATGGCCATATACCAAAAGACATACATGTATAGACAAGGAAATACACATATAGGCGGCACATTATCACAGATTCTGAAGGAAATTGGTGTGGTAAAGAATTAATTTGTCTTTTATAAACATTATTTAAATTTTGATGATTCCCAAAATAGATTATGGGCATAAATTTTATGAGATTAGCACGTCGTAATAATGTATGCATGGACATAACAATCTAGATATAGAGAACATATAGACATGAACATCACATATATACACGAAGAAACCTTATAAACATTGAGAGTTAGAAATCAACATAATATGATTATAAACTTAAAATGCCAACTCAAAAGTTTGAAGAATCACATGCTCTTCCAAAATTCCGATAATGAACAGAAAACTAATTAAAACTTGAAAAATATGTTAGAACCAAAGGAGATAGAAAAGAGAACAGATGATCCTACGAAGAGATGAACTGAACAAAGATTGAAACACAGGAAACAAGAGTTACGAAAGTTGTAGAGACAAAGTAGTGCTTCCAAACTTGAGTAATATATCAACCCTCTCCGGTGAGAGATCGAGAATGAAGAACACTCAGAGTTATACTTTGCAACTTAGCTCCAAGTAGTAGAGAAAAGCTTCAAGATTCTCTAATGGCAGATTGAAGAAATCAGAGAGATTAGAAGGAAGATTTCGAGAGAGAGAATCAATTCATCTTACGATGATGAATTGATCTATAAAGATTGTGATTTCTTTTCTAACTGATTCAACTCAACTTGTATCTCCAAGCTCCTTAAATATTGCTTAAGAGTCAGTGTATTACTTCATTAAACTAGATTCTAAGAGATTACTTATTGGACACGTGATTTATTCATTTAAACATATGTGAATCGATTTAGCTCATTTGAATTCTATTTTCCACAAAATTTTAACTAACCAAGTCAATTCTCATAAAATGATTATTATGTATCATATTAAGCATTCTAGGCAGCTTTTATCTTTCAACAATGGTAATTTCTCGACCAAGGAAAATATGAACATTGAGTAAACTTTAAAAGAAATGTGTGCACTTTATAGATGATAATGTCAACTATTTTTACAGGGGTAAAAATGTCTTTTTAATTTGAAGAAAGTGAACAAAATGCATAAGGTCGTGGCATATTAGACCATTTATAGAGTTGTTGGGGAGTATTACAGACAATTAATAGTGTTGGGCTTATTACCCGATATCCGAACCCGAACCCAACCCAAAAAGTTGGTTCGGATCGGGTTTGGTTATAAGCAAATACCCGAACGGGTTTTATCATTAAGTAATTTGGGTATCGGGTCGGATTCGGGTTAAACCCGATACCCGATATCTACCCAAACATAATCAAACTTTTATTTGGAAAAATTAATCCTGACCCAGCTTCTTTTCATCACTTAAACTCTACCCGATCCAGCTTCTTCTTCTCATCTCATTCAAACGTGCTTCTGTATAATAAATGAGAAGAAGCGATTTTTCCTCTTCTCTTTTGTGTTTTTGCCAAATCTTGCTGTAGATATCGAAGCGGCGTTTTTCATCTTCAAGATGTCTTCTACATATTTAAGATATCTAATACACGAAGAATTAATACGATTTTCTCCTCTCTCAGTATCTTCTAGAAATTGGTCTCAGGTAATCGATTCTCTCTTCTAGATGATTTAATTTTTGTTTTATTGCTTGAAATCTTTTGTTATAGATTATTCTATGATTCGATTTTGGTTAAACACTTTAGTTTTTTTGATTAAGTGTTACAAATTTTGAGATTAGGGTTACATTTAGATTTTGTGTTTTTCAACTTTTTTTGTTTTCTAGGTTGTTTTCCTTTAATTCTAGCTTTATATGACTCAATTTTGGTAAAACCCTTTAGTTTTTTTTATTTAGAGTCATAAATTTTGATTTTGTGTTTACAAATTTTGAGATTAGGTAACATTCTGGTAAAACCCTTGAACTTTATTGATCAAAATCTTGTTTATTTATTGAAATCTTGACTTATTCATTTGTATTTTGTATTTACAAATGACTGATGATTACTCATTTGTATATGAATTCACAAACTATGTCTTTAGTATTACACTAACGATTAAATAGTTGTGTTTTGTCTTTACTTATTCATTTGTATTTTGTATTTACTTATCTAAATGACTGATGATGAATTTTTTTTTGTTTTTAGATGGATTCCTCAATCTCTCCACCACAAGAGAGATTGAATACAACTGATCAGTCTGAAATACCATGTAACATGTCTGGAGAGAAGCGTAAAGAAACTGATGGGGGAAGTGGGACAACGTCTCAGCCACGTAAAGTGAAGAGAATACTACCAACAAGGTCATCTGTTTGGACATATTTTACAAGATGTAAAGACAACAGAAACAAGTGCATCTGTAATTACTGTCAGAGGGAATTCACGTGTTCAACTATGTCAGGTACATCAAACTTACAGAAACATCTAGCTGTTTGTAAGCAGTACAAGGCGTGGATAGATTCTCAAACAGAAACTCAGCCAGTTATCAACAGAGACGGAAATCTCAAAATTGCTAAAGTGTCAGAATCTATCTTTAGAGAAGCAACGAATGAGATGATTGTAGAATCTGCAGCATGGAGACATTTCTGCAAGAAGGTGAAGTAGCATTTCATTTTAGTAATGTACATTTTATTTTCATCATTTCATTTTGTTTTATCATGTATACTAACTGTAATTTTTTTGGTTTTTTATCATTAAGATGAATTTGTATAGACCTCACTAAAGGCAGACTGCAACAAGAGACATTGTTGAACAGTTGTACAACAAAAGAAAGACTGCTCTTAAAAAGTTGTTTTCATCCAACAAGCAAAGAGTATCCCTCACAACTGATATTTGGACATGTCAAGCAACTGGTATTTGCTTGAATCTGTTATCTCTTTTATCAATTTATAAAGTATAAAATGATTAATTATCTGTTTTTTACAGGTGAATCATACATGCTTGTCACAGCCCACTATATTGATCAAAGTTGGACACTAAAAAAGCTGATAATCGGTTTTCAACATATGATCGATCACAACGGTCAGACTATCTCAAATGTCCTATTAGAATGTCTAGCTGATTGGGGGATTACAAGAGTTTTTTGTATTACTGTGGATAATGCAACTGCCAATAATTTTGCTCTGAAGAAGTTTGAGGGTAGTTTTAAGTCAGTTTCAGATGACTCATTGGTATTAGATGGAGAATTTTTACATGTGAGATATAGTGGGCACATTCTTAATTTGATTGTGCAGGATGGGTTAGCTGAAGTAGGTGATTCTGTGTCAGCAATTTGTAATGTTGTTAGCTACGTTAGATCATCTTCTAATAGGCGCAGAGATTTCGAATTAAGGGTTGATTCTGGTAGGATACCAAGAGGTATTATACCATTAGATGTTAAGACTAGATGGAATTCTACCTATCTTATGTTGAGTCGGGCTTTGAAATTTTGAGTTGCTTTTGATAAGATGCTAGATGAGGACATGGTTTACAATGGGTACTTTAAAGAGACTGAGAATGGGGATAAGAGAGTTGGACCTCCTACACATAGTGATTGGAATGTAGCTGACAGATTAGTGAGGTTTTTGGTTATGTTTTATAGCTCTACATTAGTTTTGTCAGCTTCTAATTCTGTGAGTTCATACAACTGCTACGGTGAGATAGTCACCATAGCTACAAATTTGGTCGAACTTTCTCAAAACAAAGATTCTGAGCTGAGTAAGAAAGCTATTGAGATGCAGAAAAAGTTTGACAAGTACTGGGATGGTTTGAAAAACATCAATAAGATGTTGATTGTAGCAACAGTACTAGATCCTAGGAAAAAATTATAGTTTGCTACTATGTGTTTTGATGAAATGTATGGAAAAGATTCCTTAGAAGCTAAGGGAATGTATGAGTCAGTTTATACAGTTTTGAGAAGTCTGTTCACTGAGTATAGTGCTAGAAATTGTGTGGATTTGAATGTCGAGTCTTCTCAATCCAATTCTTCTTCTCAGTCTCAGTTTTCTAGCCGAGAACAGTCTGCTGATAGGATGAATCTTATAGATGATGTGTTGGGATATAAACGGATTGACCTTAGATACAAAGAGATAATGAGTGAGATAGGAGAAAGGGAAACACATGATAAGTTAGAATTATATCTGAAAGAGGGTGTTGAGAGTCCTAATTTGATAGTTGGGATGGAATTTGATATACTATCATGGTGGAGACTGAACAAAGCCAAATTTCCTATATTAGCTGAGATTGCACAAGATGTCCCTGTTATGCAAGTGTCATCTGTGGCTTCGAAAAGTGCTTTTAGCATAAGTGGTCGACTTATTTCACCAAGTAGGAACTGTCTTACCCATTTTATGGTGGAGGTTTTGATGTGCTCAGTGGCTCAAGCAAAAAAATAGGTTTGAAGAAAAAGTGCTTACAAATGCACAAATTCTTAATGAGACTGAAGAAGCAGACAATCTTGAGAAAGGTTAAATGCTTACAATCTTGACTTGTTTTCTTTGGCTTGATTTATGTGAGTAAATAGTTGTGTTTATTTGATTGCAGAATTTGAAAATCTATATTCACTTATGGACTAAAACTCTTATGGCGGAATCCACTATGTGTGATATAAGGTACAATTACTAGATTCGTCTTTGTTTTATCATCTATGTTTCTTGTTATCATCTATATTTCTTATCATTTATGTTTCTTGTTATTTTGCAGATATTGTTAAGTAGCTCTTGACCATATTTGTTATCATCTATGTTTCTTATCATCTATATTTCTCTGAGACTATTGACCATATTTGGTTGGTTCTTCTATTAAACTCGTACATCTTTCTATATTGAATTTTGGTGAATGTTGCTTTTATGTTAAAACTTTTTGTCTTTGTTTATGTTAAAATTGGAGTGTTATATTTCAATGGCTTAGCATATTTCAATGTTAGTTTGATAAACTAGTCACAATAACAAGTTAATTCTCTTTAGATATGAAGGTTTGGTTTATAATACCCGAATTGGATCTGAACCAGACCCGAACCATATCCAAAATTCTTATATGTTTGGATACATCTCGGGTTTTAGAAAAAATACAAAACCTGACTCGAACCCGATATAGACCAAACCGAACCCGACCCGATTTTTTAAAAATAACTGAACGGGTTTTAAAGTAATAACCCGAATAACACAAAATCCGAAATACCCGATCTGAACTTGATCGGGTACCCCAATGCCCACGGGTACCCCAATGCCCAGGACTAATTAATTCTAATAATTTTGTATTGCTAAAGAACAAGCATTCTTGAATAAACACTCTAGAAGGTGGAGATCTTGCTTTTTGTTATTGATTTAGAATCTTGTGAGCAAACAGATAAGATGAATGTGAGGCGTAAATACCAAGAGTTTGTGTTAACACACTTATCTTTTATCTTTATTAAATAGATTTACGTATTTGCTTTGTATGGGTTCCTTTGACTAAAATAAACCATAACTAAAGTTTGATCTGCCTTCCAAGTTCCAACATCATATTTCCTTAGTTTGTTCGATTTTAAAAGGATCAAAAGGTAGGTTGACAAAAAATAAACTATCTAGGAATAACATCGATATCGGCCACTTTGTATAATTGTATTGAAACACTTCATAAAATCTGTATCCCAAGTTGTCTTCCTGTCCGAAATCAGAAACTTATAGAGGTAGTAAATAGATTTTACAATAATCGTTCATGTAACATCTAAATTTCTACGAAAATGAGTGATTAAATTCAAACCGAATGACCAACTCTAGTTTATAGTTTTAGTGTAGTGGATGGGAGAACACAAGTATGACATGTATCGTTTTGATTTAGGAAAGAGCATTTCCACTTCGTGGTTCATTGATAATTCATGATTATAAACAAAATTATCTTCTGATAAATTAATCTTTATCAAATAAATAAAATTATCACGAGCCGGAGAAAGTAATATAAACAACAACAGGAAATCGGCCAAAAAAATTCTGAACTTTTCAGGAATTGCAAAAAAAAACCCGAATTTTTAGACCAACCAAAATAACCCTCAATTTTATTTGACTTTCCAAATAAATGTCAAATTTTACGTTGACTTTCCAAATAAATGTCAAATTTTACGTTGACTTTCCAAAATAGACACGCCGTTTATTATACCGTTAAAATAAAACGACGTCGTTTTATAATCTAAGCCAAAACGACGTCGTTTTATAGTTTTCGAAAATTAAAAATATGTCACTCCCAAATTTCAAACCCAAGACCTCTAAGACGAAAAACTGAATCTCTTGCCACTAAGCTAATGACTATTTCATAGGATTATTTAACATACCTATTTTTATAGTGTTTTGACTAAATGATATGTGTATATATATTAACTTATTTAAATAAAAATACATAAACATATATATATATATA
>OVBA01000572.1:0-62511 GCA_900406435.1 Lepidium aucheri | reverse complement strand
CATGCTTTCTCTGAGTATTGGTTCGACATCCACTCTACTTACCACTACCCTCTGATGATTTGATAGCCTAGAGACCGAAAACTGTGTTATCAACCTTCCAGTACGACTACCCTGTTATGACTTCACTCCAGTCACTAGCCCTACCTTCAGCACCCCCTCCTTGCGATTAAGGTAATGACTTTGGGCATGGCCAGCTCCCATAGTGTGATGGGCTGTGTGTACAAGGCTCGGGAACGAATTCACCACCGTATGGTTGACTGGCAATTACTAGCGATTTTGGCTTTATGCAGGCAAGTTGCAGCCTAGAATCCGAACTGAGGACGGGGTTTTGGAGTTAGCTCTCCCTCAAGGGGTCGCGACTCTTTGTGTGGAGTATTGTAGCATGTGTGTCGCCTAGGGCATAAGGGGCATGATGACTTGACGTCATCCTCACCTTCCTCTGGCTTATACTGGCAGTCTATTCTGGGTTCCAAACTCAATGTTGGTAACTAAACACGTGAATTGCGCTCGTTTGGGAGATAACCCAACACTTTACAGCACGTGCTGACGACAGCCATGCAACACCTATGTTCAGTCCTTTTTTCAAGCACTTTTTTTGTCGCCAAATGTCCTGAGACCTACATCTTTTTGGTTCTAGTTCCCAAAGGCACCCCTCTCTTTCAAAAGGATTTGTGGCATGTCAAGCCTTGGTATGGTTCTTCGCTTTGCATTGAATTAAACCACATGCTCCACCACTTAAGCGGGCCCTCGTCAATTCCTTTGAGTTTCATTCTTGCGAATGTACTCCCCAAGCAGGATACTTAACGCGTTAGCTACAACACTGCACGGGATAATACACATAGCGCTTAGTATCCATCGTTTATGTATAGGATAACAAAGATATCTAATCCCAATTGTTCCCTTAGCTTTCATCTCTCAGTGTCATTGTCGTCCCAATAGAGAGCTTTTGCCGTTGGTGTTCTTTCTGATCTCTACGCATTTCATCGCTCCACCAGAAATTCCCTCAGCCCCTGCCGTACTCAAGCTTGGTAATTTCCATAGCCTGTCCAGGGTTGAGCCTTGGGATTAGATGATGGACTTAAAAAGGAACCTATAAACGCTTTACGCCCAATTATTCCAGATAACGTTTGGATCCTCTGTATTACCGCGACTACTTGCACAGAGTTAGCCACTGCTTATTCTACAAATATCGACATTCCTTCTTCTCTGGGAAAAGAAGTTGAGGACCCGTAGGCCTTCTACTTCCATGCGAAATTGCTCCGTCAGGGTTTTGCCCACTGTAGAACATTCCCTACTGCTGCCTCTTGTAGGAGTCTGGGCCATGTCTCAGTTCCAGTGTGGCTGATCTTCCGCTTGGACCAGCTATTGGTCAGTGCCGTGGTAAACTATAGCCTCACCAACTAGCTAATCAAACGCGAGCCCTTGTCAGCTTATGGGGTATTAGCAGCCATTCGAGCTGTTGTCCCCCTCCCAAGGGCAGGTTCTTACGCATTAATCACCCGTTCTCTACTGGAAACACCACTTCCCATCCGACTTGCATGTGTTAAGCATGCCGCCAACATTCATCCTGAGCCAGGATCGAACTCTCCATGAGATACAAAGTTATTACTTATAGCTACCTACTTTGTAGACAAAGATTTTTCAGAATTTTCTTTGATTCTAAGTCATAACTTGTATCCATGCGCTTCATATTCACATGGAGTTTGCTCCTAGAAATATAGCTACCCTAGTGATGTAAGATTGTAATCACACCAAACTTTTGTTCACAAGATAATCTAGAGTTTACAAGATTTGTTGCGGAAGTGGGAGTGATGTCGAGATGGAAGGTGGTGGAGGTTGATTGAATCTCTCTATATGCGAGTTCATTGACTTACTCAATTGATGAAAATTGTTGCCGGAATCTCAAAAACAATCTCAATTCGTGGCCTCTAGAGAATAGAAGTGAATCACACACTCTATCCTAAAGAACAAGAACAACCTTTAAAGAAACACACTTTGAAAGAAAACGAAAATACTTTGATTAATTCTGGATTGAAAGATGCTTTACAAATGAACAACTAATGAGCTTATATAGGCTCATTACACACATCCTAGATAGCTAAATAGTAAAGCAAATCACTAAGATGAAGGAATATGGGCGTTGGAGCCATTAAGCAGAAGTCTGCCCAAATAAGGCAAAGGGAGCTGAGCTTGAGTCTTGACAACTTTGGTGTGAAAGATTGGTGCCTTGGGACATCAACGTTCATTAAATTGAGATCCTTGTCGCAGAAGTTGTTGAGAAGTAGTCATTTGTGAGTTATGACCCCTAGTTTAAAGGCAAGAGGATCCGCCTGATCCTGTGGCTACGGATGCATAGTAAGATGGTACATGACACCTCTGGATGGTTAGATGTGTCTCCTGAATGCTTTGATGTCTCTCCTGGTCGCCAAAGTCTTGTTTGTAATTGATTAAATCCATGAGCTTCCAAATAAGGCAAGTGTAGCATCCTCCGGTTTAGAAACTCAGTAACTTGGACATTAGAAGCGATACTAAAGTGAATCTAATTTTCCCTGATCCTCTGACGAATTAAGATTTCATAACAAGTCGGTTTGTAGCTTAGTTCCTCCTGGTTCAGTGGAAAACCTCCAATAACCGCCCACATGTCCGATACGGGAAGGTTTTGGTTCACCCGACTTTGTACTTGAATAACGTTAAAAACATAGCAAATTTTTGTATGATCCCAATTTTTTTCTGTTATATGGTGAGTGGCGTTTCCAAAACGTCTTGTCTTGTTGCTTGATTCGTCGTCGTTTGGCTGGAATGAATTGACTAGTGTCGTATGTCTCCATCGGGTCTATTGAAGATCTTCCAAGTTGTATCTTCAATATCTTCTTCATATGAACTGATTTTTAACTTATTCTTCTTCTCAGTTATTTCTTGAAGAGTTGACTTTCTGGAACAAGTTGATTTGTAGCTTAAATCTACCTGGTTGAGTAGGTATGCTCCAAGAAAGGCACCTACGTCTTTTGTACGCTTAGGTGGATCCTCTCCGAGTGTCTTGGTCAACTTATTGATGTTTTCTCCATGCTCTTTGGTTGATGACGAATTGATGTTCACACGACCTACCCCCTCGCGTCAATCCCGCAAGCCTCTTATCCATTCTTATTCAATCACAACAAGAGAGCAAGTCAAATAGAAAACTCACATTCATTGGGTTTAGGGATAATCAGGCTCAAACTGTTGACTTCCACCACATCAAGGTGACACTCTATCGTTGAGTTATACCCCTTGCACCATCAAGAAATAGAACTGAATAATCCTATATCAAAGGGTTGAGAAACTTGAGGCCACTATTCTTGAACAACTTGGAGTGGATTCGGACTTTCCTTTTGCACTATTACGAGTATGACACGAAAATAATGGAAATAGTTGGATTCAATTGTCAACGACTCCTATCAGAAATAGGATTTACTACGGATTCGAGCCATAGCACATGGTTTCATAAAACCATACGATTCTCCCGATGTAAATCAAGCCAGTTTTACATGAGGAAGATTTGACTCAGTATCTTCTATTCGATACGGGTAGGATAAATGGTATTCTTTTTTCAAACTTAAAAAAATAAAGAAATCAGAACATGATACAAGTTAATCCTTCATTCTTGCGCCAAAGATCTTCTTATTTCCAAAGGAACTAGAGTTATATCTATTTTCCATTTCCATTCAAGAGTTCTTATGTGTTTCCACGCCCCTTTAAGACCCAAAAAATTGACAAATTACTTTTTATTAGGAACACATGAGAGATAACAAAATAAAAAGAGAAAATAGTAACCCCATGATTAACTATTTCATTTATAAATTTCACAGTAACAAAAATATATGTTGTACCAAACAGAATTTGTAATTTGCCATCCTATCATCTTGCCTAGCACGCAAAGATTTCACTCCGTAGAAAAGATGATTCATTAGGATCAACATGAAAGCCCAAACTACGTTGCATTGCCAGAATTCATGTTATATATAGGAAAGAGGTTTACCTCCTTGCTTCTATGGTATAATCTTCTTCCCGCTGAGCCTCCTTTCTTCTCGGTCTTTAAAGACAAAATGTAGGACTCGTGCCAACAGTTAATCATGGAAGAAAGGATTAACTGCGCCAAGATCACCAACTAATCTAATAGAATAGAAAATCCTAATATAATAAAATAACTGTCTTTTCTATATACTTATGTATACTTTCCTCGGTTTTGTTGCGACTGCGGGCTTTACGCAATCGATCATATCATCTAGATATCCCTTCAACAGAACATAGATCATCGAAAGTATCTCGAAGACCCATTAAAGCACATAAGCCAGGATCTTTGAGAAAATGAATCCTATTCAAAGTGTGCATAATCGCATGCATAAGCTCACATTAACCCGTCAAATTGGGATCAAATTCGAGATTATCTTTGAGGGATATTGGTAAAGAATTGGAATGTAATAATATCGATTCATAATAGATTCATATAAATAGAGATGTTGTGATGGGTAAAAAAACTCGGCCTAACCCAAGCCAAGGTTAAACCCGTGTTAAAAAAACTCAAGTTCAAAATGGCCAGAAAAAAACCGAGTAGATTTTGGTAACCCATCAAATTCTAGGGTTACCCATGGGTACATGAGTTTAGTTGTTTTTACCAAAACAATTAGTTTTGTTTATATTATTTTTTTAAAAAGGAGACAGAATAAAATGAGGAGAAGGAATAAAAAGAGGAGAGAAAGTAAAAAGAGGAGAGAGAGAGTAAAAGAAGAAACAAAGTAAAAAGAGGAGAGAGAGTAAAAAGAGGAGAGAAAGTAAAAGACGAGAGAAGATAAAATGAGGAGCGAGTATAAAAAAGAGGATAGAGAGTAAAAATAGTATAGAGAGTAAAAAAGCAGAGAGAGAGAAAGACACACGTGAGAGTAAAAAGAGGAAAAGAGAAAAAAGACGAGAGAGAGTAAAAAGATGAGGAAGAGTAAAATAAGAATAGAGAGTAAAAAAGAGGAGAGAGAATAAAAAGAGAGAGTAAAAAGAAAAGACAAAAAAGGAGGAGAGAGAGAGAGTAATAAACAGGAGAGAGAATAAAAGAGGATAAAATAGAGAGAGTAAAAAAGAGGAGAGAGTAAAAAAGAGAGCGTAAAAAAGAGAGCGTAAAAAGAGGAGAGCGAGTAAAAAACAGGAGAGAGAGTAAAAAGAGGAAAAATAGTAAAAAGCGGACAGAGAGTAAAAAGAGAGAATTAAAAGAGGAGAAAAAGTAGAAAAGAGAGTAAAAATATGAGAGAGAGTAAAAAAAGAGAGAGTAACAAAGAAGAGAGAGAAAAAAAAGGAGAGAGTAGAATGAGGAGAGATAGTAAAAAAAGGAGAGAGAGTAAAAAGAGGTGAGTAAAAAGAGGAGAGAAAGTAAAAAAAAGGAGAGAGGGTAAAAGAGGAAAGAGAGTAAAATGGGAGAGAGAGTAATAAGAGGAGAGAGAGTTGACTAAGGAGATAGAGTAAAATAAGGAGAGAGTAAAAAGAGGAGAGAGAGTAAAACAAGAGAGAGAGTAAAAATAGGAAAAAGAGTATAAAATGAGAGACTAAAAAGATAAGAGAGAGTAAAAACAGGAGAGAGAGTAAAAGAGGAGAGAAAGTAAAAGAAGAGAGAGAGTAAAAAGAAGAGAGAGAGTAAAATGAGAAGAGAGACTAAAAAGAGAAAAGAGAGTAAAAAGAAGAGAGAGAGTGTGTGTAAAATTAGGAAGGAGAGTAAAAAGAAGAGAGAGAGTAAAATAAGGAGAAAGAGTAAAATGAAGAAAGAGAGTAAAAAAGGGTAGAAAGAGTAAAAATGAAGAGAGAGAATAAAAAGATGGAAGAGAGTACAAAGAGGAGAGATGAAAAAAGACAAAGAACACTTTAGACTCATGGGTACCTAACGGGTACCCATTATCCAATATGGTAAACCCATATAGGACTTTAGAATAATAGGTACATGCCTTGTTCTAAACTCAGTTTTTTTCTAGGCTCAAAAATAGGTTAAAAAACTTATAAATTTTTTGTAGGTCTTGGGTGCCCACTGAATTTAATGTCCATTTTAACATCACTACATATAATACAGAAGAAAAGGTTCTCTATCGATTCAACAAGTGATGTACTTATGGGGAAAGCGATAGAAAAAGAGAAAAAAAATGAAGACTTCACATAGTATTTTTTTGATCAAAAATCAATCTGATTGATTTTTTTCGTATCCCTTCTCTCAATGAGAAAATAGGTTACGTTCTATAGGATCAAACCTATGGGACATAAGAATGATGGAAGGGAATAAAATAAAAAAGAAATCAAATAAAGAAAAAAGAGAGAAAACAAAGAAATAATAAGTAAATAAAAATGAAGTAGAAAAATGGAGATTCCAAATGAACAAATTCAAACTTGAAATAGTCTCTTTCTAATTCTTGATGAATGAGGGGCAAAGAGAATGATCGAGAAAGATCTCTTGTTCTTATTATAAAATTGTATGACTAGACCCACAAATATTTGGTAAAAAGAATAATCTTATCCTTTTAAAATAATCAAAAATAGAAAGTGTTCAATTAGAACATGAAAACATGACCGAGTTTGTCCTACTTACTCTTCGATACGGATTGGAAGAAGGGAGGAGATTCACGAATGAGGAATTGAACGAGGAGCCGTATGAGGAGAAAATCCCATGTATGGTTCTGTAGAGTGGCAGTGAGGGTGAATTATCTGTCAACATTTCCACTATCACCCCCAAAAAACCAAGCTCTGCTTACGTAAAGTTGCCAGAGTATATTAAACCTCGGGATTTAATATCACTGCTTATATGCCTGGTATTGACCATAATTTACAAGAACATTGTGTAGTCTTAGTAAGATGGGGAAGGGTTGAGGATTTACCGGTGTGAGATATCACATTGTTCGAGGAACCCTAGATACTATCAGAGTAAAGGATCATAAACAAGGGCGTTCTAGTGCGTTGTAGATTCTTATCCAAGACTTGTATCATTTGATGATGCCATGTGAATCGCTAGAAACATGTGTAGTGTATGGCTAACCCAATAAGGAAAGTTTCGTATAGGGACTGGAGCAGGCTACCACGAGACAAACGATCTTCTTTCAAAGAGATTCGACTGGGAACTCTTATTTGTCCAAGGTTCAATATTGAAATAATTTCAGAGGTTTTCCCTGACTTTGTCCGTGTCAACAAATAATTCGAAATGCCTCAACTTTTTTAGAACAGGTCCGGGTCAAATAACAATGATTTGAAGCATTTATTTTACATTATTTCGGAAACCCAAGGGCTCAATCGTATGGATATATAAAATACAGGATTTCAAATCCTAGGAGGAAAAGGAGGGGAACATATACTCAATTTAAAAGTGAGTAAACAAAATTCTATAGTTGATTTCATGGATACATATAGAATTTTGTGGAAATCCGTATTCAATGTAACTCGTATGTACAGTTTGGAGGGAGATATTTCATATCTTTCAAAATCCACCATATAATATGGGGTTAAAGTGCCAAAATAAAAGATTTGAGCCCTTATAAGAAGAAAGCAGATTCTTGAACCCTTTTCCGCTCTTGTCATGTTGAGGTATTGTACAAGAAAAACTGTAAAACTAGATCCAATTTATCGTAATTGATCAGTTAACATGTTGGGAAACCGTATTCTGAAACATATAAAAAATCATTGGTTTATCAAATAATCTATCGCCTTAAAAAAGATTCAACAAAAGACGAAAACAAATCTACCATCTGGTTTACGTCAAGCAATACATGTAGGCGGATCAACTCATCAAGTTCCCATTGAATTACTATCCATGCAAGGAAAAGCACTTGCCATTCATTGGTTATTAGGGGAATCCCAAAAACGTTTGGGTCAAAATATGGCTTTCAATTTAAGTTCTAAATTAGTGGATGTTGCCAAAGGAAGTGGCGATACCATACGCAAAGAGGAAGAGACACATAGAATGGCAGAAAAAATAGAGATTCTGCACATTTACGTTAATCCATGAAAAAGATCTATGTAGACACAAAGATCCATGGATCAATACATCTTGATTCAAAAAGAATCAATAGAAAAAGAAAAAATCAATATTGATCGATCTCTTTTTCGAAACAAACAAAAAGGAAAAAAAAAGACAAAACATAAATCATGGATCAGCTAAGCCCTCTCGGGGACTTCCTTACGAACAAGAAATAGCAATCTCATGTAAATACCATTGTATAATGTTTTATCCTATTCGTGGGGATTCTGTAAATATTTCATTCCAAAAATAAAAAATTTGTTGTTTTGGAGATTGGATGCAGTTACTAATTCATGATCTGGCATGTACATAATGAAAATTTTATTCTTGATTCTACGAGAATTTTTATGAAAGGCTTTCATTTGCTTCTCTTTGATAGAAGTTTTATTTTCCCAGAATATATCCTAATTTTTGGCCTAATTCTTCTTCTGATGTTCGATTTAACCTCTGATAAAAAAGATATACCTTGGTTGTATTTCATCTTTTCAATAAGTTTTGTAATGAGCATAGCGGCCCTATTGTTCCGATGGAGAGAAGAACCTATGATTAGCTTATTTTATTATGTTCAACTCTTTGTATTCCTCTATCCGTAGTGTACATTGAATGTATAGTAGTGGCTATAACAGAGTTTCTATTATTCTTATTAACAGCTACTCTAGGAGAAATGTTTTTATGCGGTGCTAACGATTTCATAACTTCCTTTGTAGCTCCAGAATGTTTCATTTTATGCTCCTACCTATTATCTGCATATACCAAGAAAGATGTACGAATTAATGAGGCTACTATGAAATATTTACTCATGGGTGGGGCAAGCTCTTCTATTCTGGTTCATGGTTTCCCTTGGCGATATGGTTCATCCGGGGGAGAGATTGAGCTTCAAGAAATAATGAATGGTCTTATCAATACACAAATGTATAACTCCCTAGGAATTTTAATTGTGCTTATATTCATCATTGTAGTTTTTAAGTTCAAGCTTTCCCTAGCCCCTTCTCATCAATGGACTCTTGACGTATACGAAGGCGTGCGGTTCGTTTGAGAAATTCCTACCTATCTATCTATCTCTGAGATGTTTGGATTTTTCAAGACTCCATGGAATGTAGAAGATAAATGCTATCCCCACACAGATCAAGACAGAATTTTGACTTGTTCAAATAACAAATAAGGTGACACAGGATCACGAACAATGAATCTCTTTATGATATACAGATCCATTTTGCAATTTTGTTATTACAAATAGTTCTTACAAAGGATTGGACTAATGACGTATACAAGAAAGACTTAAATTCTTGATGTAGATGCTACATAGTTGGTTCTCATCCTTCAGAGACTACGAGTGTAATAGAAGCATCCGTCGACAAAAGGATCATCCTAAGATGATCATCTCATGGCTATTGAAAACGAATCAAATCAGAAGGTTCTATTTCTCAATATTTCGGATGTGTTCCTACAAAACCAAGGTCGAAAAGATTGAGAAAAATTAGTCATTCACAACCTCTGATGAAGGATTCCTCGAAAAGTTAAGGATTACTAATCGTTTTAGAAATAGAACGGATTCGATCTTATACATACGCGAGGAAAGTAATCAAAAGAGGAATAAGATGAGTTCTTCTTTACTTTTATCACTTAGGATTTGTGCAAGATGAAAGTCTCATGCACAGTTTTGAATGAGAGAAAAAAGTGAGGAATCCTATTTTTGACTATGACTCTCCCACTCCAGTCGTTGCTTATCTTTCTGTTACTTCAAATATAGGTGCTTCAGCTTCAGCCACTCAAATTTTCGATATTCCATTTTATTTCTCATCAAATATAAGGCGTCTTCTTCTGGAAATCATAACTATTCTTAGAATAATATTTGGAAATCTCATTGCTATTACTCAAATAAGTATGGAACATATTGTTGCATATTCGGCCATAGCTCAAATCGGATCTGTAATTATTAGAATATTTGTTGGAGACTCAAATGGTGGATATGCAAGCATGATAACCTATATACTGTTCTATATTGCTAGGAATCTAAGGACTTTAGCTTACATTATATTATTTGGTCTACGTACCAATACTGATAACATTCGAGATGATGCAGGATTATACACAAAAGATCCTTTTTGGCTCTCTCTTTAGCTCTATATCCTTATCCCTTGCACGTCTTCCTCCACTAGCAGGTTTTTCTAGAAACTCCATTTATTCTGGTGTGGATGGCAGGCATGCCTATATTTTTTTGGTTTCAATAAGACTCCTTACGAGCGTTCTTTCTATCTACTATTATCTAAAAATAATCAAGTTATTAATGACTTGACAAAACCAAGAAATAACCCTTCATGTGCAAAATTATAGAATATCCCCTTTAAAATCAAACAATTCCATTGAATTGAGTATGATTGTATGTGTGATAGCATCTACTACACCAGGAATATCAATGACTCTGATAATTGTGATTACTCATGATTCCCTTTTTAGCTTCTAGAATCTATTTCTTAGTTCAAGATCCCTCTTACTAAAATTTAAAGGAATCAAAGAATTAGTAGATCGGTTTCGCCAAAAATAGGAATGGATTAAGGTTATGAACATATAATCTAATCTGATGATTGAGTCAGTTCCATAATTATAAGTTCATTCCATACCAGACCAGAATGGAATAAGGTTATATACATTCTCATTATGAGAAGGGGTCATTCGAGCGTATTTAAATAGATACTATGTTTACATAGGGATCCCTATGTTGTTACATTCTATTTAGGATGAGGAATATGTGAAATCTGACCTACTTTTTAAATATCTCTCGTTATTTAGGACTCGATTCAATTCTTTGATTGGAATTCTATTGAATCGAGAAATAGGTTTAATTATCCATTTGATATAAATATTTATATATATATATATATGCATCCTCTGGATAAATCAAATCGAAGCAATTAAATGTTCGACTCAGGCCTATATGACATGACCGTTCAATAGAAATACTTCAACACTCAATTTTTGTCATATATTAAATACACCGTACTAGATAGATATCATATTTATGGAATACAATTCACTTTCAAGATGCCTTGGTGGTGAAATGTTCGACACGCGAGACTCAAAATTTCATGCTAAAGAGTTTGGAGGTTCGAGTCCTCTTAAGGCATAATATTGAAATGTAGTAAGTTTGGTAGCGGAATGCGAAATCTTTGTGATCTTCTCTATCTAATGAATTGGGAGGGGGAGTCCGCCTTGAAATCGTCTACCTTGCGCCTGCAGTATATGATTCAACAGGAATCACACAAGGTTAGATTGATACAATCTAAACCTCTGGTAAAAAGCCCCCCGTAACTCAGCAGATAAAGTACATTACATAGTCCGTTTTAGGGATTGGTGACTTATCCATTTAGTGAATTTGGCACTAGATGGAATTTAGCAAAATTGGTACTATCGGGTCAGGTGAATTCACTAATAGATGGATGACGGCATTCCAGCCTTCTTTCTCCTTTCAGGAGCTATCCTAAAGAGAATCTAGTACTTCTTTGTCGTGAATAATAGGGCGAACCATTCCCTGGATATCTTTACTTCATAACAAAACAATTAACATTAGGATGGGTTAACTGGATGTGTCTTATCTATATAGGGGACATTCCAGTTGAGAAAATCTATTGACCTGAGACGAAGAGAAATGTCTATCTATTTTATTTAGTTATTCAGTTGATTCGTTATTTGAACAGATGGCAACAATAATTTCATCCAACATGCATATTTTTTATTTTCCAATTTAATGGAAATTTTTTTGATGTAGTGAGTAATAGCTCTGGTTGTTCGCTGTTCAAGAATTCTTGTTTAGGCAGTTCATACCATCCATACATAGAGGTTTGGTCTAAGATTTCAATTCTTCCATGTTTTAGTAGTAGCATATTGTTCCATGGAGCTAAGTGGAAGAAACAGGTGTTTCAATTACTCTACCACCCAGTCAATTTTGTTCCACTTAACCCATATTTCAGGGCCACATATCTTTCTGGCTAAGTAATGGGAAACCTTTCTCGTGTTATATTACATGAATCCTATTTTCATTTCATGAGAGAAAAGCCATCTCTTTTTCAACAATGTCTTTGTCATTAGATCTAATAGCGTTTTGCTAGATAGGAACATATTTGATAAAACTGATAACTCTCGGATCGAGTATTACTACGGAAACATCCAATAGATAATGAACTATTGCTTCTAAGCCATCTCTGGCACTGAATCAACAATTCGAAGTGCTTTACTTGTGTATTCTTGATAAACCAAGATTTATATATAGATGTAGGAGGATCTGTTTGGGAAGTAAGAAGCTCCTTTTACATTTCTTCATTGCAAAGAATTCTTGATGTGAAAAGACAGAGACAAAGGAATGATCTTTGAATAGGTAAAAGAGTGGGTCTACGATGTCCAAATGAATTGGCTTATTCTAAAAAAGCCTTGTTCTTTCGAAGACCTATCTTGTCTCTAGTACTGCATGGTTCCGCTCTGCAAGAACTCCGAATCATTCTCTTGAAGCTCATACTTTCCATCATAAATGATCCGCTTGCCCCGAAATTACCCGGTCAAATAGGGAAATCCCAATTCATTATGCCTTTTGATACAATCGAATCGGAAGTCCCAAGAGCGCCATGTTCTATGAGTCCAAACCATGTGATTGAATAAATCCTCCTCTGTCTGTTTCCAGTTGAGGACTCCTCATTCCCCTTCTTCAAACTCCGATTTGTGTTTTTCATATATAAGGGATCCCTTGGTTCGGAGCAAAAAACCAATGTCACTTGATCATTTTCAAACTGACTCAATCTCATTATGTTCATGAGGATCCCACCAAAGCACTTTGCACTTATAATAGGCCATGAACAAGATCTGAATCATTCTCATTGAATCCATAAGAAGTGATCCTATTTTTTTAATCGGGTTTGGGTAGAGACCAAAGGTCTTAATCAACCGATCCGGCATAACAACTTAAAAGATAAAGAAGTTTAGTGAACTTCTTCACGCTTGTTCCAAGCTCGAAATACCATTTGTACAAATAAGAATCCCCTTCATTACATGATTTCTTCTTCATATAAATAGATATATGATCTATGGGGCAATTACTTATAAGTATATTTTGTGCAATAGCCCTTCCTGTCTGATAGAAAAAGATCCCATGATCATGAACCAATCTTACCTAAGATCGCAAATCCCAAGTTTGTCTATGAAGAGCAGATCTAATTGTTTTAGTGTATATAATCAATTTCTTCTATGTAATACTAATTGATAGGGCGTCATTGGTAAGTGCAACAAGATCTTGTGCACTGGAACCCATGGTTATGGACTCGAATCCATTAGTAAGGAACATTTTCTTTTCCAAGTGAAATCCCCTAGTAAAGAAAAGACTGAAAAGTGCTTTCGTTATTGTGGAATAAGAAGCCTTCTTATTTTAATGCATGTATGTAATTTATTCGAGGCTATGAGCGGGATCCACTTTTTGGGAATATGAGTCGAAGCAATAACAAGAATATTTCTAGTGGAATATCTTTCACAATACCTGGAGAGAGAGAGAGTTCACCAATAGACCGAGGGCTAAGTAATTTGACTCATTCAAATCAAGATCATGAAATGCATATTATGCAAGGAGGCATTGCTTTTGCTAATTCTAATTGAAGGGTGATATAAAAGCGTTCTATTTCTGACATCATATCCTTAGTTAGCGCATTCATCATAGTTAGAAGCTCCATCTCTGTACCAAGTTCACGATCAATATCGTTACTAGCATCAATATCAATATCATCAATAGAAAATTTGGCTGGTTATCTAGGAACTTGTTCAGAATTACTGTAATGAAAGGAACATAGGAGTTTGTCGCTAGGTATTTGACCAAATAGGATCGTCCTATACCTATAGAACCTATCACTAAAATACTCCTAGATGGGGATAGGGCTAAGAAGAGCAAAAAGGGTTTTCCATGAGATGGGAAATTATAAGTATTAGCCCCACAAGAAATTTGTGAATAAGTGATTGTCTGATAATGAGCAAGGAATATTTGTCTTTCTGCTGAACATGATGTATTTACAGATGAAGAACAAGACGACGAAGAAAATGAAGTTTCTAATGAGGAAGATGAGATAGAAGATATAATCGAAGAGAATGTGAATAATGATCCACGTTTTGAGAAGTTTATTGAAGAACTTAATGGGATTGACAAGTAGTATACAGGGATTTAAGAGATGATGTGGGTAATAGGGAGGCATTTTTGGACGATGAAAACAAGCAAGAGAATGCAACTTATGAAGTTGAGTTTAAGAGACAATGTAAAGATGCTCTGCAACCAAATCATGCAGTAGAAATATATGATGAATGGGAAAAAATTAATCAAAAGGAAGCTACCAGTTCGAGAATGAGATGCCAAAAGGACCAGCCCCCTTATTTGTGGCTAAAACAAACATTTAAAACTGGAGAAGGGTTTAAGGATCAGCTATTATGATATATCCCAAAGACTAATCATGACATCAAATTGTGTAGAAGGGAAGCAATTTGCACACACAAAGAATGCACTTGGAAAATCTATTGCTCTATTGAAAAATCTAAAGCATTGTGGATGGTGAAAGTGTTTGTGATTCACATAATCACTTAAAGACCATGAAAGTTGAAACGCTAAAACAATTAACGATTGAAAAGTTGTTTAAAGATGAAGCATGAAGACGTCCAGGGTTAAAATGGACATACATTAAAGATTAGATTAAGCTAAATCACAATATTACAATCTCTAAATGGATTTTTAGCAAGCTAGAAGGTTAGCATTGAATATGGTGTTAGAAGCTCATAGAGAGCCATTTACAAAATGGTGAGACTACAAATATGAGAATAAGAGATATGATCAAAATACAACAACATAGATTGTGATGATTCCTCGAAAAAGTAAACTACATGTATTTGAAAAGTTTTACATTTGTTTTGGATAACTACGGGCACTTGGCAACAAACTTGTCATCCTATAATTGGTCTTTGTGGAGATTCTTTGAAATGGGATTTGAAAGAAGAGATTTAGCAGCTATAAGTCGTGATGCAGATAATATGATTTATCTGATAACTTAAGTAATTTCTAAGATAAAGAACAATGAGTCATGGGCATGGTTTGTTGATATGATGAAGAATGACTTGCAGCTTGGTTTAGGCAATGGCTTTACTATCATTTCAAACAAGCAACGACTCATTAATGCTGTAGCGGATATACTACTTAATGCAGAACATAGGCATTGTGCTAGACAACTTTTTGCCAATTGGAAGAAGGTTTACATTGCATTTGAGTATAAAATTTATTTCTGTGCAGTTGGTTTTAGTGGTTCTAAGGGTGATTATATATTTAACATGGATGATTTGAAGGCATTTGATGAGGAAACATATAAAGACTTGCTTAAAATTTAACCAAAGACATGGTCTAGTAATTTCTTCTCTAAGAATCCTAGGTGTAAGAATATTTGCAACAATATCTCTGAGATTTATAACTGGATAAGAAGAGATGCATGCAGATTTTCAGTTGTTAACATGGTTGAAAAGATAAGAAGACAAACAATGCTAGATGTGAGGATATTCTAATTTGTGTCATTGTTTCTAATTACTAACTAGTATTGTACCCACGCTTACAGCGTGAGTTATTATTGCTATATTGTATTGTATTTTATTTGTTCATGTAGATATATATAGATTTTGTACGTTTAAACTATTGAATGTTTCCGTATTTCATGTATTATATAAGGAAACAATTTTTGTTCTTAATAGTTTCATGTATGTTCTTGCAAAAAAGATTTAATGGATAATCTTTTTAGTTTGAGTAGAATATGGTAGTATTATATTTGATTTCAATTTGTATTTGCTTATTTTCTATAATCGTAGATTTTTTTTAAAATAGTTATGTGATTATCATTTTTCTTCTGAAGTTTTTTGTTGTTAATATATTAGTGTTACAAAAAACTGTCTAGTAATATTTTTAAAAAATATATTTTCAAGTAGAGTATATTGCTGCTACAATTATGTCAACATAATTTTTTTTATGTTTCATAGTAAAAAAAACAAAAATAAGTTGGTTTTATTTATGCAAGTGATCACTTAAAAGAAAAGTAATGAGTTGAAGACCAAATTAATCAAAAAACTTAATTAGGTCATAAACCAAAAAAATAATTCTGAGACCAAGCAAGATATCTAAGCCCACAACAGTGCAACTAAAAATCCAAGAAAATCAAACATAACAACACACGATCTTAAACCCTAATCAGCTCCTTCATGACAGATGAATCCACTATTATGTCCATCTAAAGAACTCACGATCTATGTCGTTTTCTCTAACTTGACCGGTTCGATTTCTATCTCATATTGTGGATAAGTATATCTCGGATGTGTGTAAGTTAAAAAAGAATTTGAGCTATTCTTAGTTTTATATATTCAATCGCTTTAACTATATTGCTGTGTTTTTGTAATCTTTCATTTGTTGTTCAATATTTGGTCGACCAAGGTCTTGAAAAGGAGAGGAACACAATTTGAAACCTATGTTGATTTTGAGGCGTGAAGCAATCGATCTTCAGCATTACAAATATGTTAAGATTCCAAATTTTTTGTTTTCAGATATTTTCATTGTTACACCCTAATTTGGTAATATGAAGGTATCAAATCTATTCCAATATCATTGCCAATGTTTTCCTTAATCTATAGTGCAATGTATTTTAATAAATCGAATAACATATTAACTTTTTAGATGGATATAAATGGATTTTGGAGATTTGTTTTATTGGGTTGGTCTTATTTTCAATTTATCTAACAACATTTGTAGTTCTTAATATTCATTTAGGACAACCATTGGTACAAAAAATTATTAATTGGGTTTTTTAGATGTTAGTCTAATTATTTTTCCTTAAAATAAAAGATTGATCGGGTATAATACTCGATTGAAATGTGCGTACACTCTTATTTGGGAAAAAATGAAAGCAAAACCAATTGGATTTTTTTTATGTGGAGCCAATTGGACTATTCTTACTTATATGGATATATTTCAATAGATTTTTGATTAATTGGAACATATTTATCAATTATTGGAAAATACCGTAATGTTCATTAAGAAACATTAATAAATGTTAGATTCTGTATAGATTGAATTAAACAAAAAAGTAAAAAGAAATAAAGATGAATTGTCTTGACTACATTCATAAATTACAACACACATGAAATAATGAAACATAAGCAAATCAGGAAGACCATAGAACAATGTTGAGACCCATAAAAATCAATTTACATATTTGCCATGTTATCAATTTTTTTTCCTAAAACATTTCTAATGGCAGGTGATTCATTTCACTCTTGACTAAATGAATTGATAGAACAAACAAATCCCCCATTTTTCGCGACTGTAAACCTAAATCATTGACAAAGAGGAATTTGTTGATTTTTCAATCTGGAACAGCTCAAAATATCTCTCAGATATCAGATATGTGGATCTGTGGATCTGAAGACATGTATAAGAAATAATCTTAGCTTCTTATTTTTCTTTTCAGTCGATTCAACTAAAATTTTGTAGTTTGAAACTATTTAAACTCTTGGTTTATTCTTTTATCTTTGTTGATCGAGTTCTTGAGTTGGTGAGGATTTAAATTTCTTTCTTATCGTGTTGACTTAAGCTTTGGAGTTTAAAAAAATCAAGGATCCAAACTTTGAGCTATCGAAAAGAAATCAAACCCATTAATGGTATTCCAACATTTATTTTAAAAAAAAAAATCTAGCATGCAAAAAGATTTAGTCATCGCTCTAGCTATTTTGATTGAATCTGTCCTCTTTTTTTCTTGTTTGTATATTTCTCTAAGTACAAAACATAACATATATTGCTTGCTTGTTGACCAAAATTCATAAATACTTATACACATATCTAATATAAATTTAATAAATTGTATCTTAAACACTTGAAGTAGAAAAATACCAGATGAAAAAAAAATACAAATGATCTTAAAAAGGTTTAAAAATTATTCTGGAAAACAAATTCAAAAACTACATCCTTGTTTTTATATGAGCTTTATTTAAAATAATATATTTTTAATGCATTACTGTAACCTAAAAACATAATATACATTGTTAGTTTGAAAAACGAATGATCACAACCAGATTATATATCTGTCTAGTATAGCTCATTATCAATTGCTTCAAATTATTTGGTAAATAGTTTTCTGATTAAGTAGTTACCAAATTTATAGTAATAACATAACTGTGAATATGTAGATGAATCCAATCTTGTAATGAAAATCTAATCTTGTAATCAAGCTCCAATTTTGGTTCCCCTCCAAATGTGTACAAAAGAGTTGAGTTAGTTATACGAACTTCAAAGAAAATGATATCGGGTAAACACTTCAAAGGATAATGATAATGCACTTACAGATTCGTCTCTGTTACAAGAGTGAAGTATTTTTGTTTGGATTGTTTATGCTGTTTTATATGGCTTTAGTTTTTTTTTAAACAAAAATCAGAAGTACACTCTCAAAGGTAAAGAACACTTTTTTCTTTTGAAATGCATTTCTTGTTTACCATTTCGATTTGTTTTGATGGTAAACTATCTTTTGATTCACTTTTATAGGCACTGAAGATCAGGTAAACGTGGGTTTGTAGTTGTCAGGGATGGAGGAATAATACACAAAAGGTAAAAATTGTGGGAGAGACGTTTAGATGAGGTGTTTATCACAACATGTGCTTTTTTATTTGTTTTTATATTGTTTTCATTATTTATGTACAAAGTTTGTATCACACCTCAAAAGAAAAAAATTCAAATGACAAAATTACCATTAAATATGTATAACATCTCTCCTTTAACACAATGACAAATCTTGTATCACTTACAATGTTAAGGTTATCTACCTAAGCGTACGGCAGCTTTAATAATATTAGATATGGATTTTTTTTATTGTAGAGTGATCATCTCTGGAGCATTCAAAATGCATCTAGGAAAAGAAATACTACTCAAGCTCAAAACCAAACGACTTTAACACAAGATCCGACCACTATGCAAACATGTACACCTATATTTTCAACAGCTCCACTTTTTTTGTCTAGACGACACTGAGGCCGTCCCCATGGAAGCAGTTGTGGACAACAAGTTGGACGAGGAAGAAGACGTGGTCATGAGACCATTGAATCCGATTATGTTCGGTTTATGTCTCTTTGGACTGATCAAGTTTTTGATGAATGAAATCTTGAAAAGTTTTAGAATAGTTTGTGGTTTTCTTATGAACGTTACTTGTTTCAGTCTCACGATATTATGTTTTTATGGTTTGTAATTGGATGTTATGTTTAAATTCAGATACGCTTTTGAGAAATATAACTTCTTTGACTTTTAGATCAAATTTCATGTCCAATTTTAACATTCTTCTCAGATAATACTCTGTTTTCCATAAAGATAAAGCTTAATTTCCCATTGTATTTGCTCATTCAAAGTTTACTTCATACATATTAAGCTTCTTCAAAGATATTCATAAAACAATCAAAGCATGAATAATATGTAATTACATAATCATACTTCGCGTATGATTACCAACTTGGCAACTTATTTTTCTTCTTCTTGAATTATTACATTGAACTATTTTGGGTAAATGATTATGTTTCAAAAATTTGGGGCAATTTTTTTTGCCATTTTCGTTGAACTACATTAGAGCAAAATAGATTTGAGATTCTATCCACTTGGATTTGAGGAAGAGTTAAAAAAAGGCTACAATGTCTTTTAAATTAAGGTTTAACTAATTATCCACTTGGATATGGACATAGTAGTGATCTTTCTCACCATAGTAACAGAAACCACAGAAAACAACGTGTGACATCAGATCAACAAACCAACAATCTCAATAGTCTTAAGCTTAAAATTCTATCATTGCATGGAAAGAATAACTTGTATTCATATTTTAAATGGGAAAAGAAGAAAGAGTTGGTGTTTGACTGTCAATATTAGATAGAAGAGAGCAAGGTGAAATTAGTAGCAAATTAATTATATGAATATGCTCTCAGTTGGTGGGATCAGTTAGTCACAACAAGAAGGTGCAGTGGTGAACTTCCAATCAGAAGGTGGAGGTGCTTGAAGGCTCTACTAGGAAGATATTTATTCCTAGACATTATAATAGAGAACTGCATCAACAACTAAAAGAGTGACACAAGGAAGAAAGTCCATGGATGACTTTTTTCAGGAAATGGATACACTTATGTAATGAGCTAACATGTCACACGATTATGAGGAAACAAGGAAACAATGACTAAGTTTCTAGGAGATATGAACAGAGACATACAAGACCAAGTATAGATACAACACTATGTAGATTTAAAAGAGATGCTTCATAAAGCCACTCTTATAGAGTAGCAGTTGGCAAGAAGTGGCTAGACACGATGTGATTTAATAATCAGCAAAGCTTAAGGTCTGAGTACAAAGGGAAGAAAAGCCTCAAATCCAGAAGAATTTTAAGCCAACTGTTGTGGCTAAGGAGGATACTACCACGAGTTCTAAAGGTAAAGGAGTTGTAGAGACTGTTGTCAATCCAAGAGTAGATTATTCCAAAGATGTCACTTGCTTCAAGTTTCATGGTCGTGGACATTATGCCAATGAATGCTCCAATATTAGAGTAATGAACTTATTAGACAATGGTGAATATGCTTTTGCGGATGAACAAGAACCTATGGAGAAAAATGAAGAGTACCCAGTTCAAGGAAACATTATAGTCGATAGAAGGATACTCAATCTGCAACCTATACCCGTAGAAGAAGAGCAAAGGGAAAACTTGTTTAACACTTAGAGCTTGGTAAAGGGTAAAGTGTGCACCAATATAGCAGTGAACTATGGTCAAGAAGCTCGACCTGAAGCTACATCCTCATCCTCAACCATATAATCTGCAGTGCCTAAGTGAGAAAGGGGAAATGAAGGTGCAGAATCAAGTGGTAGTTCAACTCTCCTTTGGCAAGTATGAGGATGAGATACTTTATGACGTTTTACTTATAAAGGCATGACATATACTTCTTGGATGTCCTTGACAATCTGATAGCAAGGAAATCTATGATGGGTACACAAACCGCCATTCCTTTGAGTTCAAAGGTAGGAAAACCATTCTGGTTTCCATGAATCCTAATGAGGTCTATCAAGATCAGCTATACCTCAAGAACAATCAGGATACATAAGAAAGAATTCTAACTTTCTAGCTCATCATAATGAAGTCAAGAGTGATATGGCTGCAGATAAATCCATTCTCGTATTTGTTTATAAGGTCTCACGTAGTACTATGACTGACCTAGCACTAGTGTTACCAAGTGAATTCTTAAGCTTTTTTAGGATTTTGATGATGTATTCCCAAAAGAGACTCTCAAACGATTGTTACCACTATAAGATAAATTGAGCATCAAATTAACTTTGTCCTCGAGTCTACTCTTCCAAAGCGACCAATAAATGAACTCCAAAAGCAAGTCGATGAGCTAATGGAGAGCATGAGTCTTTGTGTCGTTCTTGTACTCCTTGCTCCCAAAAATGATGGTAGTTGGTGCATGTGTGTGGACTGTAGAGCTAAAAAGAATGTAACGATTAAGTATCATCATCCGATTTCTTAACTTGTTGATATGGTAGATGAATTACACGGTTTTATTGTACTTTCTAAGATAGATTTAAAGAGTAGCTATCATCAAAGTAAGATGAAAGAATGAGATGAATGGAAAACAACTTTTAAAACTAAGCAAGGTCTTTATGAATGGCTGGTTATGTTATTTGGTCTCATTAATGCACCTAGTTTTCTCATGAGATCGATGAATCATGTTCTAAGACCTTACATTGGTGCTTTTGTGGTAGTTTACTTTATAACATCTTGACAAATAATAAGAGCATGACTGATCATTTTGAGCATATTTGTCATGAGCTATATGTGATTAGGAAGGAAACACCGCTTGCCAACTTTAAGAAAAGTTTTCTTTTTGTACAAATAACCTTATTTTCTTAGACTTTGTGATAAGTGTAGATGTGAGCAATGTGGACAAGCAGAAGGTGAAAACAATTAAGGACTAGCATATTCCTACTAATGTTGGTGAAGTGAGAAGCTTCCATGGTCTTATAGGTTTTTATAGGAGGTTCGTCTAGGACTTCAGTACCATTGTTGCACCACTCACAAAAGTTTTCAAGTAGGAATTTGGCTTCAAATGGGAACAACCACATGAGAAGCCATTCCAGCACCTGAAGGAAAAACTGATCAATGCACATATTCTTATATTACCTGATTTTACTAAAAATTTCAAAACTGAGTGTGATTCTTCATGTATTGGAATTGGCGCAGCCCTTATAAAGACAATAAGCCTATAGCTTACTTTAGTAAGAAACTGAGTGGTTCCACCCTAAATTATCCTACTTATGACAAGGAACTCTATGTCGTGATCTGCTCATTTCAGCAATGACAACACTATCAATGGCCAAAAGAGTTCATTATCCACACATATCACCAATCACTCAAGCACTTAAGAGGATAGCAGAAGCTTAATGAAATGCATGCTTGGTGGGTAAAATTCATTGAGACTTTTCCCTATGTCATTAAGTACAAACAAGATAAGGAGAATGTGGTGGCCGAAGCCCTTTCTCGAAGGTACATTCTTCTCTCCACTTTGGAAAATAAATTGCTTGGGTTTGAGCACTTAAAGGAGTTGTATGCCAATGAAAGTGATTTCAAGGAAGCATATACTCGTAGTGGGAAGTTTGCTTGGGGCAATACTTTCAGCATGATGGTTTTCTATTCTTTGATAATCGTCTTTGTATTCCTAATGGTTGTGTTAGAGATCTTTTAGTTTGGGAAGCTCATGGAGGAGATCTGATGGGTCACTTTGGCTATGCTAAGACACTTAAGGTGGTGATAGAACACATCTATTGGCCTCATCTATAACGTGATGTTGAGAGGACCTATTCCCGATGTGAAACTTGCAAGCAAGCCACATCTAAGGTTCAACTGAGTGGTTTGTATATTCCTTTACCCAATTTTACTTATCCTTGAACTAGTATTTCATAGTTTGATTGCCTAGGACTTGAAATGGAAATGATTATATCTTTGTAGTTGTAGACAGATTCTCTAAGATGTCTTATTTCATTGTTGCCATAAGACTCATGATGCATCTCATAGAGCTACCATGTTCTTTAAGGAAATCATTAGACTTCATGGCATGCCTAGACCATTGTGTTAGATAGAGACACCAAGTTTCTTAGCCATTTTTGGAGGACTGTTTTGACGAAATTAAGTACTAAGCTAGTGTTCTAAACTTCATGTCATCCTTAAACTAGTGGTCAGACTGAGGTAGTCAATAAAGCTTTAGGTACTCTTCTGCATGTTTTGATTAAGAAGAATACTTGCATCTGGAAAGATTGCTTACCTCATATCGAAGTTTGCATATAATCATGCCAATTTGCATATAATCATGCCATTGATTTTTCATCTTAGTACTCACTATTTCAGATTGTCCATGGATTTAATCTATTTTCTACTTTGGATCTAACCCCTTTTCCTTTGAGTGAAAGATCAAGTCTTGATGGAGACAAGAAAGCTGAGCTTATTAGAAAAATCCATGAAAGAGCATGTTTGAACATTGAGGAGTGGACCAAGCATTGTGTTCAAAAAGCAAACAAAAGCAAGCGTAGAGTTGTATTTGGGTTGGAGACACTACAAGAAATATACACATTCATAGCATTTGAAATATGTTATTATATGGATTTGATAGCGTTAACATAAATTCTATGTATACCACTGTTATAATAGGTCCAACCCTTACAATAGCTATTTTTCAGGATGCTAAGATAGATCAAATTACGATTCCATTTTTTGTATTATTTACTGAATATATAGCATATATAGAAATGCTATAATTGATGATTTTTACAATAACGTTTGGATAATCTGGTCATATATACTGTTATAACATTGATATATGCTATAGTACAAACTTTTTACAAGACTAATAAAATGCAATAATATGTTCGTAAATTATAACAGATGCCCATTGCTATATTAAACATTGTTCATGTTCAGCATATACTATGGTAGAATAATTAATATGTAATTTTTAGTGCTATCATATTAAATTATAACATTTTTTTGTTATGGTACGCACATCTTTTGTATTGTTCATCACCTATTTTCTTATGTTCTTCATATAAAACCTCATTTAAGAAACCACACATACCATTAATATATGTCACAATATCCAAGTACATGATACACCAATCACACATATCACAAATATATATTCTTTAAGCATAAGATAAGTCTTAAATTCATACACAAACAACACGTGACACAATATTATACTATTTACCTTTGTTTCTGAAATTCAAAGAAGGACCAATTTATCAATTGGGCATGTGACTGATGAACCATGTATATCTTTCATATACTCTATTTCATCTGACCTCCTCCAAACTGCTACATCCGGTACCATCACTGTATTTACCCACACTCTTGCTGCATTTGGACCCAAGCGGACAAAGTGAATCATTTGATCTGGGTTTGTTGAATGCACTGATCCTTCAGCAACTACCAGATTCTTCTCACTGATATCTATCAATTTGCACTTCTGATTTTCCTTTATAGCTTCATGACCTTCTTTAATCTGATATGTTTATAAACTAAACCATTTAATACTAATTAATAACAAGATAAGGATTTAGCATACCAGGAACATGTACCGTATCTGCTGCTGCTATAGACTTATGTTCTAGTATGTTTGATCTACCACCTGCTGCTTGAGTTTTTGTTGTAAGCGAGGCTGAACATTTAGTTGTAGCTTTAAGATCTGCTGCTTTTGCTTTTCCTCCAGATGGTTTATGAGTTGTTGCAGTATTATGCGAAGTAGATTGACCATCTGGTGGGTTTTAAAACTAAACTTTCTTGATAGGTCATGCTATAAACGTGTGTAAGCAGTCTCCAAGGTGTGACACTTTGTGCGTAGGCCTCCAAAAAACCATTTTTGGTTCATGAACCACATCCAGAAATATTCTAATTGCCCTTGGTCCAAGAGGAAGTCTATTAACAAATGCCTTTGGTTCGGTTGTCTGCCACCGGCCTTCCGCAACAACCACAATATCATCCGACATATCCAAAAGCTTGCATTTGTTTAAAGAGTTGGATATTGAAGCCTGTCAAACACATAATCAAAACAATCTCAGAAACCAACAAATCATTATACTACATAATATGAGGCTACAAAAATAACATCATTGGTAATTCATTATACTGAAAAGCATGAGACAATGAAAATAACATCTACCAGTGGTGCAATTTCTCCTGATTCCAGACCTTGACCTAGTTCAACACATTTAGAGCGCAACCACACAGTCATGTGTCCTACAGCTGCCTCAACTGTGTAAATATCACTCGCAGGTCTCCAAAGGAATGCTTCTGGTTGAGTAGCAGTTTCGACCAAGACTTTAACGTCTGTAGGCCCCAAGGGACTGTCATTCACCATTTCTGTCGGATCATTACACATAATACGCCCCTCAGCAACTACTCCATCATCATCATCCTAGTCAATCAAGAGACACTTTGGTTGTGATTTTTTGTTCACACTATTAAATTAGTACAAGGATAAACTAAACATCTACCATTTCCAATCAGATTGTACAAACTAAACATCTACTATTTAAGAAGATCCAACTTAAATATACTTACCCTTACAGTCGAGATTTCACCAACTTAATTCACTTGTCTCTGCAACAAAAAAACATCAAATACAAGATCAACTAGATGTGATAATTGAGTATATTGAAGTGTGAATAGAGAAGTGTCTACCTGTTTCTTCACTAGGGCAAGCTCAGATTGTAACTCATTCACCTTTGCCTAGAGATGAACATGCTTCTCTTGCATTTTAGTAAAATCACTGATTATCCATAGCAGCATTGCTCTAAGTGCAAACATATTTTGACTATAGGTGTCATAAGATACTTCTCCATCAATCGATAGATGGTGTAGATCCTCAATTAACGGTTATAAATATACATCTATACTATTAACTGGCTGTTGTGGACCAGGAATCAACAATGAAAGCATGATATTCTCCTTTGTCATGCATAAGTCAGGTGGCAAATTATAGATGACTAGCAAAATAGGCCAGAAACTATACTTTGAATTCTTCATGTCAAATGGGTTAAACCATCTGTTGAAAGTCCTAACCTCATGTTCCTTTCATCGGCTTAGGCCTGGACATTTGGGTTCCTGAACCCGATCGGGTCGGGTCTTTCGGGTTTTGGGTCTTTTGGGTTTAGGCATTAAAAACCCGATCGGATATTTTTAAAATTCAGTTCGGGTTCGGATATATATATATATATATATATATTGGGTTCGGGTCGGGTTTTATAATTTATAGAAAACCCGATTAATATCCAAACATGTTTATAAGGTATATCTCATTATTTATATCCTTACCTAAAACAACTAATAGTTTCCCTTTCATTTTAATCTTAAAACAACCATAAACTCCTACAAGAGGCATGTATGTCTCTTTCCATGATCTTCTTAACAAACCAAAGCAGACATGAACCTATTGAAAACATCTTACCTTTCTCCATTTCTTAATGTTTTAATAACTACAGATGAGTTTGGTTTTGAATATAAAATTTCAGCTCCACAATCCCTTAAATGTTCAAACTATGCATCATATTCTTTCTCTATCCACTTTAATGCCCTATTTCTAGTCTCTTGGCATAGTGGCATAGAGACATGTGTCTTTCGTTTCTCTTGCACCAATTGTTCAATATTCATAGGCATGAAGTATTTAGACTCCTCTCTCATTTTATCTAAAAATAACGTAGATAGGACATGGACCTTCAACATCTCACATTCTCCATTAGCATAACAATTATGCTTATTAGAACATATCCTAACTACCCAATTTTCAGATTATCCCCTGATCGAGCAATAAATTCTCCACATACAACATGAACCTACACATTCATATGCTATCTTATCTTTATCATATATAACCTGTTTGATTTGTCTCGTCTTGAGTGCGTGATCAAGAATAGTCTCTTTGAAGGCTAACCCACTGCAGAATATTTCTTCCAAGTAAAGGTTTCTATTTCCTCTACTCACCTTTGCTCATTCTCGATGACAGACGTTGTCCTCCTCTTCAGTATCATTATCCGTGAACATGTTATGTTTCATTGGAGGCTTGTTAATAAAAACAACTTCTTGATTTGTGATATTCAACTCGTGCCTTTCATGCAAGTCTTCGTTATCAATATTTTCCATGCCTCCTAGAGTACACTCGACTCCAGACATTGACGAACACAAAACAATGAATTGTTTGGACAACAAAAAGAGTTTTGATTAAGGATCATGGTTTCACTTTTGGGGATTTTGCGTTCTTTCTTCGATTTAGGATTTTTACGGCCACAAATGTTTTTTACAAAGTGTTATATTTTTATAGAGGGGTTTAATATTAGTTTCATGTTAAAATTGGGTCACTAATAGGTTTAATCAAGACTTATGGTTAAAAAATGGTTAATTAGCATACAGTAAACCAGAGATGGAATTAGGGTTTCCACTTTCCTAGGGTGGGGAAATAGTGTACTGCATTTTTGACCTGTTTTAACTCTTGTTTTTAGTTGTTTTCGAGTCTTTTGTGTTTCTTTTATGATTTTTTCAGGTTACAACAAGCTAGAGTGGGATTAGCATACTCAATGCACGAAGTTGGATAAAAATGTTCAAGATTTCCAAGTTTCACGAGCTCAGATCAATTGGTCCTCTTCTAGACCGATCGATCCCATATCCAGGAAAAAATGTGAGTTATTCAGATCGATCAAACGCTCAAGATGGATTGATCTCCTCTTCAGACCGATTGATCCCCATTCTAGATCGATCGATCCAACTTTCCAAGAAAAAAGTAGTGAATTAAGAAGATCTACAAGAAGGCTAAATATTGGTCGACCTTAAGCTGAAGACGTCGACATGAAGTCAGGAGATTGATTGATTCACATCTAGATAGATCATTCTAGGACGGTTCCATACGATAACTATAATTTCATATTTAATTTCCTCTGATTTGATTTAAGTACTAGATCCAATTTTCAGGAGACTACAATTAGGTTTTAGTCACTTTTTAGAAACAGCTTTTCATATTTCATTCTAGCCCATTTTCTATTATTCTTGTAAGCTTCAGGGAGAAGATTTTATACTCTGCAAGTTTGGAGAAGATTTTTGAACCCTTTTTGATTTCTTATTGCAACTTCATTATGTTTTCATTTCAATCTATTGCTTTGTGTTTTCTATCATGTCTGAGTAGTTATATAATCATGTTTAGGGTTTCTAGGGATTTTAGGGAACCAATGATTTAGGGCCAAATAGGGTTTAAATCTATTGTGTTCTCCATCTAATATTAGTCTTAATGCTTAGGTTGATCATCTAGTATATGATCTTAGGTTGTTTAACTCACCAAAAGTGTTTGTTAGATGTCTGAAAGAACTTAGATGAAAAATTTGTCCTTAACCAACAAAAGTTAATGTTAACCCAAATTGTGAACTTATCAGACTTGTTTGTTAATGTATATTTACAACTTTAGGTTCAAACGACAGTTTAGAATTCTAGGTTGCTAGACATAGTAGTAGATATCATGACAATGGATTTGGTATAGATTTGTAATCTGTGTTCGAGAATTGTTTGTTAATTTTGGCCTGAATAGTGTCCTGATTTATGATCCTAATTTCTGGATGAATGCTCTGAACTTGATGCTTTTATTTATCTGAACTAGGTCAACGATCTAAATCCCCCACAAAACTATCATATAGCACCAAATCTACACGAATTATGAACTTCTTTAAATTTCCTCATCTGAGAAACCTACAAATATATTTTCTCCTCTCGAAAGTTAGAAGTCTTAATTCCGCCCCCCTTAAAGTTGAAATTATTTTTCTTCATAAAATCAAATTTCTCTCTATTTCCTCATCGTAAACTCCATTCACCAGAAATTGACCAATTATAAATTGCAACGATCAAAAACATGGAGATAATTTGTCTTCTATTAGATATCTCGAATTTGAACCAATCTCATCGGTTTTGTACTGGTATCGTAGTGGTTCAATCAATTATACCAAACAAACCAATTCATGGGGAAATAAGAATTCAATTCTTAGAGAGGGGGAAATATGTTCGCAACTTTCCCAGATTAAATTTAAAGAGGATCATAGTTCGTGTAGATGTGATGCTCTATGGTAGTTCCGAGGAAGATTTAGATCGTCGGCTCATCTAAATTTACATAGTTTCAATTGCTTTGTCTTGTTTGATTAAAATTACAATCACCATCTTGTTTCTTCTTAGCTTAAGTTCGCTTTAAAAATTAAGTGTGTAATACTTGGTTCTCGTGGATTTAATCCCTATGTACTACTTTATTAGTTGTGCACTTGCAGTATATTCTACGATTAAAACTCTGTGTTATCCGAAAATAGGTTTGAAAGTTATATACGTGGATAGATTAAAGAATCCTATAGTTTGTGGATCACTCGTGTTATATGAAACTTCCCGTGGGGATAGATTGTCAATCTCCACTAATTTAATGAAGTTTCTAAAAAATGTATGAGATACTTGACCTTCCTACTTTTTATAAGAAAGATCAAGAACAGTGAGTTCACGAATCTATATATGAATCTCGGGATTGGCGACCAAAATTATTATGGCTTACATATAAATATTCGAGATTGTGTAATTGTAATTTATATCGAGGGCATTGGCCTCTTAATTGGTTATGGCTCAAATTTGAGATTTGAGATTGCCTAATTTTCTTATAGATTATGAAATGAACCCATCAAAATTGTTGTAGCTAATGCCTAACCTTATAAGCTTAAATGATGATGATGTATTTCAAAAATTAAGAGATCCCACAAGCTGGTTATTGCTCAAATCAATCACGAATAAAGAATAGTTCATGAGCAAGAGTGAGGAAAAAGGTCTGACAAAAGACTTGTCTAGCCCAGAGAAATTCTCCAAGCTTTGGAGTCTACTTAGGTAAGGAAAAATCGAGGATTGGAAGTGACTGAAAGAGATATCTAGAATGAACAAGATGGTTAAATTGGGTAAGAGTAAATTTGGTCCATGAATGAATTGATATTAACCACGGTACAATATAGAAAGCTTCGTGAGGTTGGTAAATGAAGTAAGAACAATACCTTTGACATCATTACTCGAAAGAACATGTATTTTAGTTAGTTTAGGTTACCGACTGAAACCGAAACTTTACTTGTGAATTGATTATTAGAAAGAGTAAGAGATTACCTATAGAAGAAGGATTCTCTCTTTGGAGATGACAACCAGTACGATCTAATTTAGTAAGATGTTGAAGTTTAGAAAGAGCACTACAAGATTTCAAAGAGGTGTTGGCGGAGAGCAGTTGTAGTGATACCGCCACTCCCAACATAATACCACTATCACAAGTGACACCATCCCAAGAACAACAATCAACGCTCTTGCTCCGTGATATCGCTGTTATGTTATAAGTTTCGTCATTATGGATCGAGAACTCTTTTTGTATCTCTAAAAGAGTGTCTCTTTGGCGACATAATGGCTGTATAGGATAGAAAGCAAAGCTATTTGAGAAGGGATGAAGGGACAATAAGAAATTAATTGTAACAATACCAAGAAAGCAATAAGAATATTCTCGAATCATGATATTATTTAGAAAAAAGAAACAGTTTGTTTGTTAAGTTGTATAATTGTGATAGACATATGTCTTGTTTATAAAAGAATATTTTTGGTAAGGAGCTTGACTTGGCTAGTCTTTCGAAGGAACTAAAGAAGTGTAAAATGGTGACTAATTTTTTTAGTGGACACCAACCATTTCATTACTTTCCTTTAGTCAAGAAAACTTTTTACAATTCTAGATAACGTTTAAGACCATCTTCAATGTTTCACTCTATTTTTTCTTTAAAAATAGAGAAGAGTTTACTTCACTAGCTTATTCTATTTTTTTACTCTAAATGAATATTTTAATAATATTTTGTTTTACTATCATATAACTAATTTCTAAGATGTTCATTTACTTTTGAGATCTACATATTTTATCCATTTATATTAAATAGTCAATAACAAGATTAGTAAAATCATAATTTACTTAAAATAAAATTTTATTAAATCACATAACCGAAACAAAAAATGAAAAATACATTGTTTGTCAAACATTATTATTATTATTGTAATTCTACTAAAAATGATCAAGTAATGTATTTCGAAGTGAAAATTAGTTTTTTTTGTCTTTGATTTGTCTATATCGAACGAGAGGCTTTAACACAAGCTTGACAACTCTTTTTCATCTCTTGTTATTTTGACTTCCAAAGATGGAGTTTCTCTTCCGACTTCTATTGGTGCATCAAGGTCACTTTAATTTTCAGTTCTCATATCATACAAAATGATACATGTTATTAGTTTTGATAATATTTCATAGATTTTAATAATTTAGCTAATTTTGATAATATTGATAAATTAATTTTTGTAATATGTATATTTTGATCATATAATTTTGTTTATGTATGAAATAATAATACACTAGAAATTAAAGAACTATTTTGTGAAAAAAAAGTTATACTTTAAGAATAGAGAAATAAATAGAGTCCTCCAAATTTAGAGTAAAATATAGAGATCTCTATTTTTAAAGCAAAAAATAGAGCACAATTGGAAACACTTTTTCTCTAAATATAGAAATAGAAGTGGATTTCAAAACAGCATTGGAGATGTCCTAGGTTACGCATGATGTATCCATGTTGTACTATTGAGGCTTTTCATATTGTGTTGATGATGGTTATGACTTGTGAGCAATTTAAGAGGAAAATTATTATTTTACGGGATCAAATGCGTTGGGAGGGGGCATGGAGATTTTTGACTAGTTTTAAAGGAAGTAGTGCAATAAAAATTATCTTGACCTACAATAACCCTTCTCTATGCATTCTCGATAAGAAATAAGAGAAGGTTTTATCTCACCGAAGTAGTCCTAGGCGTTCGATTCTTCAGCTTGGTTTGGTTGGAAATACGGTAACCAATGGGTACTAACTAAATTTTGGTTAGGTTCGCTTTCTATTAGACCGTTCCTAATAAAGTAAAACAGAATTAAACCCAAAATAATATTAGTTTGGTTTTGAATGATATATTTTTACCAAAAGTAATCAAATACCTAAAGAAAATATGATTGCTTGTAACCACAAGTAACCAAGCAACATCGCAACTCGGGCCTTCGAAGAAGCAGAAGAGTGGATTATATTTGCCAAGTCAAACACAGCATAGGACATTCGAGACATGGTCCTCACGACATTCCACTACTTAGTGTAAACCTCCTGAAACATGGCTTAAATGCAACTTTGGAACTTCGTGGAACTGCAACACCCAACATAGTGTGGCAGCATGAATTATACGAGATGTGCAACGATCAAACTTACATGCCCGACACTCATCCTCTTTTCTATCCTGACAAAAACAAGCAGAATTCTTGAGCTGTTTATGGGAAACTGAATGTATTGCAAAAATAATATTCGAAACTAGCTCTAACATCTTGTACATAGCACTAACAGCTCATAGCTTTCATTCGAATGTGACATAACTAATGGAACAGGTCCAACTCAATCCTGTTGCAATTAGTGAATGATCTGTATCCTTTGTACCGAAGGAAAATAACCAGGTAGTTATGGACATAGCTCAGTCAGTTATAACAAACTTTTGATACCAATCATATATCACCAATGAAGGTCCAACCTGGATCCAAGATCTCATAGAATAAGAAGCCTCGCAGAAAAAGTTTCATGAACTACCAGAAAACGCCTTCCAATGACATATCTAGATCTTTTTTTTTGTTTTTCAGGTAACCGATTCAGATACCCCTCAGAAGTATCATATAGCACTATTTCCACCTATAACTATACCCCTTTATTTTTTTTCCTCTACAGGAGTTGAAAACATATTTCTCCCTCCACAAAACTTTGAAAACATATGTCTCCCTGTATAGAAGTTGTAAACTTATTTCCTCATAAAATTAAATTATTATTGATTTATTAAAACATTTAACCAAAATCACATAATATTGATTGTAAATATTGATTGTAATTCGGTATTACACCGAAAATAACCCAATTCAAAAACCCGATTAGAATAATCTAAACCCAATCTACACTAACCCATTTTGGACCTAAAAAATTGAAGAGTCTTTCCAACACCAATGACCCGTTGAGTTATATTGAATTAATAAATTACCTCATTTATTTTTTTCCCGATATCAAAATACCTTATCACAAATTGTTACAATCCAAAGAGCAGATAAAAAGGCAAAGCACTTGATGAACTCAAAGAAGTTAAGAAGAGGGCTGAAGAAGCAACTGGAATATTGCAGCTTATTACGCTAAAGACCGAGGCATTTCAGAACAGAAAACAAAAGTTGAATCAAGTAATAGAGTAATTAAATTAAGTAATAGTGAAACACGAGTTCAGATTAAAACAGAGGAAAAAAGATCTAGGGCTAAAGTGAATAAGAGACGAGAGTGATGTAGAACACCTCAGAATAATAAAAAATTATTTTTTAAATTTCAGAATTTTTTCCAAGCTCATTAACCTTGTATTGCTCATTGTCAATAGAAATGTAGAGGACAATTGAGTTCCCAGAGAAATTAAAGTTCAGACATGAGAGATTTGGGATAAGAAAACGGGTCTGGTTTTTTAGTTGGTCGAGTATTCATATTGGTTTAAATTCCCACATTATGGTTTAATATAGGTTTAAATGATTTGAACCATGGTACAATATTTAGGGAAAAATATGTTTTCAAATTTCTCTAGAGGGGAAAATATGTTTTAAGTTCCATAGGGCAAGAAATTTAAAAAGGACATAGTTCTGGTCGGAAATGGTGATACTCTCTCTGTTCTAATTTTTTTGTTGTTTTAGACTTTTTGTTTTCCATTTTATTTGTTTTTCTCACATATATATGCAAAAATTTACTCTCAGTAATTAATTTAAATTGTGAGTGTTTTAAGTACTACTTTAATTGGAGTGAAGGATAGTTGACCGTGAGTGTTTATAATAAATATTTGTCTTAATTAATGATTTTACTGTTTTTTACTAATTACTTAATTAATGATTTTTAACTAAAATTATTTTTTTAATAAACGCGATTTTAACTAAAACAGCAAACGAATTCAAACAAAGGGAGGATATCATAATTCACAGGGATCTGGATTGTTGCTGATGCAGTTTTTAGCACAACAGATTTTTCTAAGAATTAGCGTTTTACTTAATTTGTTTTTCTTGTGTTCGTCTAACTTATTTTCGAACGTGGGTCAGACATTCCCTTGTTAGGATCTAATTTTACTAACGTTCATTCAGGGTTTTTCTTAATAAATATTTTTTTTCTTATTCTTCAGTTCTTGTATGTATTTTCTTCGTTCTTCAACTCTTGTATATTTGTTTTTCAATTCTTGTATACTTGTTCTTCCAGTCTTGTGTGTTCCCCCCCACCCATTTCACCACTCCTCGCTTCTATTTATAGATAGATCAAGGGTGGTTTGAAGTTTTTCAATGAACCACATGTGTCATCCTTAGTTACAGGTGTCATTACGCATGTCTTCTTATAGTGCATGTAAGACAAAGGTTACACCAGTTGTTATCTGTTAGACAGGTGGAGAACGTGTCATCTTGTGCATGTCAGTTTTTTGAGTTTATGTTATTAAATTGGGCATGTGTTGTTGATTGTCTTTTAGTGTGTCATGCTTATATCGGCCTATATTTCCCAATAGGCCTTCTAATGGGCCGTGTTGATATTGGCTCATACAACTAGCCCCCCAAGTTTGTGAGAATATAATTTTGACGAACTGATAACCAGAGTCTGACACATGGCATGTCCCGATTTGTGGGTATATGTCTCCTCATGACGACCGCCTTCCCTAGGGTTTTGTTGGAACTATAAAAATCGATTGCACACCCCATTTGTCTCCAATTTCTCTCCAAGCTTTCAAGGTACTCTTCTTCCTCTTCTCTTTTTGTTTTTGTTTCTTTTGATTAGATTCCTACTTTTTTGTCCTCCAAGCATTTGGGTATTGTTTGTTCATCGACCTGGGTTTATATGCATGTCTCACGAGGCTTCAAACACCAAGCATACGTTCATGGAGGGTTTTGGTTCAGATGAGTTGTCGGTAAATTTTGATGATTTCAAAGTCAACGAACACAAAGATGAGGTTGAAGGTAACGAAGCTGAAATTGACGAACGTGAGGTTGATGCCCGAGGTCATAGAGTTGTAATTGACAACCATGAGGCCGAAATTTACGGTTACGGTGTTGAGCTTGACGAAACGCGAGGTTGAAATCAGGGGTCGTGATTTTGAACGCGGGATTAAAATTAGTGGTTGTAGTGGCGAGGTCGATGAACGCAGGGTCGAAGCCGATGGTCATATGGTGTTTCACCATTCCTTCATTTTTAATGAGAAAGACAAACGTCGGCATGCTGAGTTGAAATCGATGTGTCGCGAATTCGAGCAGGCGATTCTTAACGGACCGATGTTATCTCTGTATATTCCGTGCGTAAGCTTGTCGTTGGGAACTTTAGTTTCCGATTCACCTGAACGTAATGAGGAATTGGTGGCTCCTGGTCATCCGTTCGTCGACTCCTATGTTCATCCACGAGCACTTAGACATGAGGAAGAAGAAAACAGTAGTTTAACGGCCTGGCTGGATTCTCTTGTTGGTTCATCAACTTTGAGTTCTGAAGAGTCTGTTCTTTGTCTATTTGAACAGTATGGTGATGCTGTAGATTTTCTCATTCCGAGCCCCAAAAAACGTCTGTGGCACGCTCCGTCAGGTTATGTTTGTGTTTACGAAGGGTTCTTTGTCTGTGGCCTCCGCCTTCCTTTCCCTCGTTTGTTAGTTGATTATTGCGATGATTGCAAGATGGCGTCCTCCCAGCTAGGTCCAACTTTGGTTCACAATATGTTAGTATTTCTAGAATTGGCGAACGAATGTAATATCACGGTTGACTATCGTTTTCTGAAGGAAGTCTCCTTTCTTTCTCGTTGCACCAACTATTGGGGGGCTTATTACTTGAGTATGAAGTCAAAGTTTGAGATTATATGTGGTCTCCCTAATAAGTTATACAACTTGAAGCGTCAGTTTTTCTATCTTCGAGTTAATGAAACTACTTTTGCTGAGCTGGATTGGTTTCATCGGAACATTTGGAGTGCTTCTGTTGGTGTGATTTCGGTCTTTTTTCTTCTATATATTTGTTTTTGATTCTAACTTGTCGCAATAACTTTTTTTTTTGCAGTGAAACATCCGATCAGGCGTGCGTTGTGTTCTTCATTTCGAACAGATGTTGACCAAATTCGTGACTAAACCATCTGAGAAGATCATTGATGCTCCTGTTCGTTCTACTGGATACAGAGGTTCATGCGCTCGTCCTAACTTTATTCGATTTGAATACAACGAACCTATGTTCTTTGTAAAGAATAAGCAAGCTTGTGCGGATTGGATTCAATCATCCCGAGATTCTGAGTTCGTTCTTCTATCGGTGGATGACTTAGAGGTAAAGGATATTTTAATGGAGTTCGCTCGGAACAGGATGAAGGTATGTTTTCCCTTTTTTCTTTTCTTTTTTTTTTGGTTTGGCCGCCTGCGGACATTCATCATCCTTTCTTACCTTCTTATTTTTATTTTTTTTTTCTTTTTTTTTTGTTTTGCAGAGTGATGCAAACTTAAATGGTATGATTGCTCACTATGAGCATAGTCTGAAGGCCGCTCAAGAAGCATCTTCCTCAAGTGATAACAGGGGTCCACCGCAAGTGTCTCGGGAGCTTGAGATTGAGAGGGTGAAGAATGTTTTACTTCAAACGGAGGTTGATGAACTCAACAAACAGATTGAAGACCTCAAGCGTGAAGACTCTGCAACTATTGCGGATCTTAATGACGAACTCACCAACACACGGGCCGAGCTTGATTCCTTAAAGGGGGGATATAACAAGATGATAACAGATAGTAAACGCCTTAAGAAACTTTTTAACTCATCTAAGACTGAAATCGCCACATTGCGTTCGTCCATGGATCCGGTTTATTCTCGTTTGGAGAGATTAAGAAGAATCTTGTACCTTCAATGCTTAACCAATGTTTGGGAACCATTAATTGTCTTAAGGTCGCGTTTACCGAGTTGGGCTACGAGACTCCTCAAGACTTGATTTACTTGATGGAAGAGGACTTGAAGACATACGATGCTCAAGTCAAGGCGATTCCCCTTTTTTACTTGGAACGTGATGATCTTCTTCCTCTTTCTCTTTCTTGTTTGTTGGACAATCGTAATGTTCTCCACAACCATGTTGCACCCGACAATGTTCCTGTTGAGGAGCATGGAACTAACGTAGAAAATGTTAATTCTGAACAACTAGCCCGTGATGATACGAACGTTCACACGGTAGGTGATTCCTAGGCTGTTGCTATTGTCGGCGTTCATCTACTTGTTGGCTATGGTGCAATTCTGGAAGATGGTGAAGTGGCAAATGAGACTGCCGAACACACTGACACCTAGTTCCCTTTAACTTTGCTTCTCTTATGACTCAATGTTTTATGCTCTGTTGCGCTTTCCCCCTTTTCTCTTTTTATTGTTCAGACTTGGAGCTATTTTGGACTGCTTTACTTTATTTGGGGTTTACATTATTATCCTTTTGTACTCACGTTTATTATAGTGTTTCGGCGATGTCCTTGTACCTCTATTATTTGATCGTTATCTTGTTTTGTATTACTACTTTGCAATTCCATGTTGATGAGCGTACGTTGCTTGAGTGTGTTTTTTTCATATGTCGAGGAATACTGGTATTAAGTTTGCCACATCAGAACTCAAAATCGTACGTGTTTAAAAAGATGATTCCCGTTGATAGGCCGACGAACGTAGGTTTACTAAGAAGTTCTTACTCAGCTAGTATTTGAGTATTTATTCCCCTTTGAAGGTCATAGGCTCGTTAATATTTTTGTACTTGACTAGACATACGCTCGATGCCATTGAATTGATATACATGTGTTTGGCCAGAGCGTACGCTCGTTGATGCTTTTTAGATTATTCCTGCTTCTTAAAGCACACGTTTATTGTTGAGGCCGAGTTTTAACGTACATGCGCTTAACTCGAACATGAGTTTGTTAATATCAATTGAACAATGCACCTTTAGCTAGAACTTAAGTTCATTTAGTGTTTATTATTGAATTTGTACTTTTTTAGCTAAAACCTGAGTTCATCAGTGTTTATTGAATTTGTACTTTTTTAGTTAGAACCTGAGTTTGTCAACGTTTATTGAATTGTACAATTTTAGCCAGAACTTGAGTTTGTCAGCGTTTATTGAATTTGTATACTTTTAGCCAGAACCTGAGTTCGTCAGTGTTTATTGAATATGTACAATTTTAGCCAGAACCTGCGTTCGTTGGTGTTTATCAGATCGTATAATTTTAGCCAGAACCTGAGTTCGTTGGGGTTTATTAGATCGTACAATTTTAGCCAGAACTTGAGTTCATTGGCATTTATTAGATCGTATAATTTTAGCCGAAACCTGAGTTCGTTGACGTTTATTCTTACCAGAACATGTGTTTGTAGCATAATTAGATTGTAAACAATTTGGTTTGTTTACATTTCACATCTGTCACATATCCATTGATGCTAGTTTTTCCCTTTGTCCGTTGAGAATCCTTTTGGATTTATCTATTTTGATGCTTCGAGCGTAACACAATTGTTCACCATCTGTTTTTGCTCCTTTCAATAGATTTCCTTTAGAATTTCTAGGATAGATTTTCAATCGTACGTACGTTTGCATTTGTCGAACTTTTGGTTGAATGCTTTGGTAGAAGCTCTTCCGGTCTTCAATTGCTTCTTATAGTTGACATTTGGGAACGCATTTCTTGCTTAGTACTGTTACAGAGATGGTTTAATCTTTTATCTTTATTTTGTTGTCATCCTTCTCCTTTTCCACCTTTGTTTGTCATTTTCGAAGAGGACATAGGTTCGCCAGATTAGTGTTGATTTGACCAGCAGAGTCCAACCATCTCATCAGCTTGTGGATTATACTGCTATTGCCCGCTTTTACTCCCTCCTTTTGGGTGTTTTTTCCACTCTTATTGGCGACGGGTCTATTCTCATATGTTTTGTTTTGCGGAGAAGTTTTGGTATTCTCTCGTAATGAGTCTGCTGTTGGGTGGTCTGGACTTCTGTCTTCATTCCGACATTCATTCTTTGTTGGCAACTTGAGGTTCTAAGCTGCATTTGTCTGCTTCCTCACATTTGTGCTTTTGAAGTATCAGACTTTGTTTCTGTACTTGTCCTGATTTTCACTCGAGTTGGAGACGGATGCTAGAGGTCTGGCGATGGAACTTTGCTGCCACCGAGTTTTCTCCCTTTACACGGACCTTCGTGTCTTGAATAAACAGGTCTCCTCAATTCTTGTCTTGAATAAACAGGGGCTCTACTTCAGCATTCCCGTACGTATGTTCGTCAAGACCGAAGGATTTCCGAAATATTATTTTAGGACGTTCGTGGTTGGCTTTTGAAGCCGACCACTTGATGTGGTACGTACTCATTACTTAAGCCAACTCATGTTCTTGGCTTCATCATCACTATTTTTGAAATGGATTTCCTGCGTCTCTCTTTCTCTCTTTTTTTTAGAAGTGCTTATGCTAGTTTTATTTTGCTGATGTTTTCGAGCATCTATGGCAGTCTCTTTATATAGAGCTTCCAGATACCTTGCCTTCACCACATGTTGACCACATGTCTGTTCATGCAGCTGCATGTCTTCTGACTTCTTCGATATCCTTGCATGCTCTCCATGTGTCATCTTTTGAAGGATCCTTGTATCAAAAGTTTTGCTTTGTCCCAAGAAATTTTTGTTCCTAAAATATTTTCTGCCATTTGAACGAAATAAATCGTCTGTTCGTCATGCAGTGGTTTGTTCTTCAAATGTTTGCTCGAACTATATTGCCAAGCGTCATAGGAATTTTGTAGTGGCGACTATTTTAACAAAAAAATTTGTCAAACAGAGAGATGCACATACAATATCTTGTATATATATTTTATATTTTTTTAAAAGGCGGCTGCACCGTATTCGGCTGCCTACGTACCCTCTAGAATGGGATCAAACCGTTCGTAGTTCTTAGGATCTTACATACGTTCGACATATTTTACATTAAAAGGTTATATATATATATATATACATATATATTTAGAAATAGTAACGCCTTAAGTTGATCGTGTTCCAGCTTTGCAGTATCAGAGTTCCGTCCATTTTTAGTAACTCGTAGACTCCTGGCTTGACTACTTTAGACACTATGTATGGACCTTCCCAATTGACACAAATTTTCCCTGCGTTGAGTTATACGGTATTTTCATAAACTTTGCGTAGTACTAGGTCTCCTTCCGTGAAGTGGCGTCCATGTACCTTTGCATTGTAATACTTTGGTGTTTTTTTGATAATTCTTTAGCTTCAAGAGAGTGTGGTCTCGGGATTCTTTGATTTGATCTAGACAGTCCATGATCATTGCTAGATTCAACGTTTGATGGCGAGGAAGTTCTATCCTTCGTAGGGTGGATACGTATGCTTCAACTGGTGCTAGAGCCTCCAATCCATGCGATAATGAAAAAGGAGTTTTACCTGTTGTGCTTCTAGGGGTTGTCCTGTATGACCATAATACTCCGTCCAATTCGTCATCCCATTTGCCTTTTTCTCGTTTAATCATTTCTTGAGCCCATTTAGGATGATCTTTTTTTATGCTTCGGCTTGTCCATTTCCATGTGGGTTGTGTGGTGTTGCTTACTAAGATGTATTCTCCAACTAGCGCAAAATTTGTCGAACTTATTAGACGTAAACTGCGATCCGTTGACGATTACTATTTTTTATAGTAACCCATGTCATCATATTATGTTTTTCTAGACAAACTTCTGAATATTTTTATCCTGAATCCTGGTATAAGAGTCCACCTCTACCCATTTCGTGAAATAATCTGTCATGACTAATATGAAACGCTTGTTTTGAGCTGGAGGAAGAGGTCCGATGATGTCCATTGCCCATATCATAAATGGGTAAGGTGCAGTGGCAGACGTGAGGAATTCAGCCAGTGAATGTATCATTGGTGCATGATGCTGGCACGCTACGCACTTAGCAGCAAATTTTTTGTAATCGGAATTCATAGTAGGCCAGAAGTAACCCAATCGTCTGACCTTGAATGCCAATGATTGTCCTTTCGTATGGTTTCCTCCTGCTCCTAGATGAACTTCTTGCATTACTCTCAGAGTCTCCTTCCCATATATGCAAGTATGTAATGTCCCATAAACACTTCTTTGCAACAGATGTTCTTTATGTAATGTGCAATGAGCACTTCGAACTTTTAATCACAGTGCTTCCCATCGATCCTCGGGTGTAGTTCCGTCAGCCAAGTAGAGTTTTATGTCAGTTCACCAATCCAGTGGATCTTTTTTGTAATGACTCTTTTCAGCATATTCTCTGGGCTCGTCTTCTTCTATAATCATGCAACAGCTTCCTTTTGGTAAATTTATGCTTAAATTTTTAATGCTTTCTATGGTAATTATTCGATGGTGGTCTGGGTCCGACGTTGATGCTAGTGCTGTCAAAGAGTCGGCAGATGTGTTTTTCCTTTGCGGTATTTTTTCAAGTTTGAACTCAGGAAAACTTTGGACTAGTTCTCGTACAACTTTAAGGTATGCGTCCATACGTTTGTTCTTTGCATCGAACTCACCATTAAATTGGCTTGTCACCAATTGTGAATCACAATAAGTTATTATTTTCTGTACTCCTAGTGACTGAGCTAGCCGTAATCCTGCTATAAGCGCTTTGTACTCAGCCTCATTGTTGAATGCCATGAATATTAGCCTGAATGACTGTTCGATAATGCTTCCTTCTGGCGACACTAGTCGGATTCCGATTCTTGATCCATGTGCAGATAATGCCCCATCTACATATAGTGCCCAACTCCCTTCTTCATATTTGCTAGTCTGTACTTCAGGAGATAGCTCGATCAGGAAATTGGCTAATACTTGGGATTTTGCACTCATTCTTCCTTTGTATTCCACATCGTACTCACTCAATTTTATAGCCCATTTTGTGAGTCTTCCTGATTGGTTAGGACTATGCAAGATGGTTCGAAGGAGATGATTGGTCAATACTATTATAGTGTGTGATTGGAAGTATGGTCTTAGCTTTTAGGTAGACGTCACAATTGCTAAAGCAAGTTTTTCCGCAGCCGAATATCTTGTTTCTAGGTCGCTCAATGATTTGCTAACATAAAAAAAAGGCTTTTTGCTCTCCCTTGTCTTCCCGTACCAAAACTCCACTGACTGCGTTACTGGAGACCGAGGTGTAACAATATAATACTTCTCCTTCTTCTGGTTTAGACAAAATTGGAGGTGTGGATAAGTAATTATTTAGTTCCGAGAAGGCAGACTTGCACTCGTCATTCCATTTGAACTTTTTATTATTACGTAGCAACTTATAAAAGGGGAGGCATTTGTCCATGGAGCGTGAGATAAACCGATTTAGTGTTGCAATCCTCCCGGTGAACCGTTGTACTTCTTGTTTGATCTTCAGCGAAGGGAGGTCCATAATCACTCTAATTTGTTTTGGGTTGGCCTTGATTCCCCGTTTGGTGAAAATATACCCGAGGAATTCACCGGTTTTTACCGCGAAGGTGCACTTTGCTGGATTTAGCTTCATTCCATATTGATTCAATATTTCAAAACATGTTTCTAGGACTTTTAAATGATTTTCAGCTTTCGCAGATTTGACCAACATATCGTCTATCTATACTTCCATTGCCTTGATTATTTGATCCTTAAAAAAATTTTGACCAATCGTTGATAGGTAGCACCCGTATTTTTCAAGCTGAAAGGCATTACTCGATAATAATAAGTCCCACGTTCCATAATAAATGAAGTTTTTTCTCGATCATCAAGATGCATACATATCTGATTATAACCAGAAAAGGCGTCCATAAAAGATAATAGTTCATTCCCTGATGTTGCTTCCACTATTTGATCTATTCGTGGTAGGGGAAAGCTGTCCTTAGGGCATGCTTTGTTTAAATCGGTAAAATCTATGCACATTCGCCATTTGCCAGTTTTCTTTTCAACAACGACCAGGTTGGAGAGCCACTCCAGGTACCGGACTTCGATTATGGATCATGCTTGTATTAAAAGGTCTCATTTACTGCTTGTTCGCTCATGTCCCAGTTTTCTTCTCTTTTGTTTCGTAGGTTTGAAGGTTGAATCCGTATGTAGCTTGTGAGTTATTACATCTGTGCTGATTCCTATCATATATGCGGTTGTCCAAGAGAATGTTGAAATGATTTGTTGCAAGAATTAATTTAATGTGCTCGGATTTTATGTTTGGTGGGAGTTTAGAGCCTATCCCGACGCATTTTTTGCTATCCTTAGGATCGATGTTAATCTGTTTAATTCTTTCGAGGGTGTCTTCGATGTTCTCCTATTTTTTGTAGGGATTCATGACCATGTAGGTCGCCCCTTGTTTCTTAACTTATGTTCAGTGATGAAGCATGTTCTAGCTATTTGTTGGTTTCCCCGAATAGTGCAAATCCATTTGTTGGTTGGGAACTTCAAACATTGGTGATAAGTTGATAGTACCGCTCTCATAGTGTAAATCCACGGAGTTCCTAGTATTGCATTGTAAATCGCACGTTTATCCATGATGAGAAATTCCACCCATGTGGTTGTTCCTCCAAGGAAGACGGACAATTTTATTGTTTCGAATGTCATTGTCGTATCACCATTGAATCCTATTAATGGCCGCACTAACTGTTTTATCTTCACGTCTTTTAATTCCATCCGCTCCAAGGTTTCCTTAAAAATTAAGTCCATTGAGCTTCCAGTGTCGATCAAGACTCTGGATACGTCGCAGTCGGATATCTGAGTTCGATTACCATGGGTTCATTATGTGGGGTGGAGATTCCAATCATATCTTCTTGTGTGAAGCATATGTCCGGACTGGGCGTCCATGTAGTTTGTCTGTTCTCATTAATTTGGCTCTGATGTTTCCATTTCATCCCCGCTGCCCGCTCGTAAGTTCTAATCGAACAAACTGAGTCATTTCACGCAACGAGTCCTCCCATTATCATGTTTACTCGTTTTCGGGGTGACGTTAACTTGTCCTTATCATCCTCACATGTTCATTTTGGAATGTTATGCCCTATCACGTCTGTTTTTGCCATATTAGCGGGTTCCTTTGCATCTTCATTGTTATTTTTGAAGATCCCACGTCGTCATTTTTATGGTGTCCCGCCATTGTTGGCTTTTCCTTCTAATATCTTTCTTGGAGAATTCGTTGTAGCTGTCGGCATTGCGAAGTCGAATGACCATACTACTTATGATGTTCGTAGTAGGCTTGTTTATCTATAGCTTCTGACTTCTTGTTCCATCTTGAATTTTGTCCTTTGCGTTCGGGGGTGTGCGGTGGTGAGTTGATATTGAGAGCATTGGTCTTCTTTCCTTTGTAACCTTTGTTGTTTGGTCTTTGTGACTCATGACCCTCATTATCATCCTGTGCTCGGGGTGGTCTGTTGATTGCTGTTTTGCTGAATCGAGCACTTCTATCTTCCACTTCGGCAAACCTTGTGGCATGGTGAAGTGCATCTTCCAAAGATCTGGGAACATTGATGTGGAGATCATCTTTAAAGTTCGAATTCTCGCATAATCCATTATGGAGAGCAGGTATGGCAACATAATCTGAGACTGTTACTTGAGACACTATTGCCTTAAATCATTCTAGGTATGACCATAATGTTTTGCTCCCTGGAATACAGAGTATAAATTTGCGCTGGTAGTGGCCTTTCGTATATACATCGAGTAGTGCTTAAGAAAAACTTTGGACAATTGTTTAAAGCTGTCTATCGAATATAGTTCTAGCTTCGCGAACCACTCCAAAGCGTCTCCGGTGAGGCTTTTGACGAACATCTAACAGTAGCCGGTATCGTATTCTTGTTGTGTGTATTGAGCTCTTCCCATTGTTTATCCGAATGCTTTCAGGAATCGACTGGGACCGGCCTTTCCATCGTATGTAAGGCATTTTATTTTTACATTATGCTAGACTTTAATTCCCAGTAATCTCCTGGTGAATGGGGTGTTCTGAGTTTTTGTTAGCATACGATCAATTTCCGGGGTCGAGCTCGTTGCCTTGTGCAATTACGACGTCATTCTCTCGATCTCTTCCTTCATCACTCTTATTGCGGCTACTTGTTTGTCATATTGGTTGAGGCCTGAGAAGTGAGTTGTGCCAGTTCGGTTGACACTGTTTGAAATTTGAGGTCTTCAATCTACTCTACTGGGGCGTTTGTTACCAGTTTAGGTGTGTTTGTCGTTTGCAAGCTTTGACGAGCGCAGAGCTTAGGAGAATCCTCGTGTCGGACCCTCTACTGCGGAGATTGATTTGCACTTGTCAAATTTGTGCGAACGCGCGTTTCTTCAAGTGCCATTATTTTATTCTGAAATTCTTCTAATTTTTCGTTTGTCCGACGATTTGCTTCTTCTGCTTTCCTTAGAATAGTTTGGAGAAGTTGCAGGATGTCCATGGGTTCGTCAATTCCCTGCTGTTGTGTTGCTTGGAGATTCCTTTGTTTGAGTGGTTGAGCTCGATCATTTCCTGTAGTTGAGTCTTCAAATTCCTGCTGGTTTTGTTTGTCCGGATGCTCTTATATTAGCTGCGCAGGTTCGTCAGTTGCTATTGTTTCGATACGTTCTTCAGTTGTCATGTTGGTCCTTTTGCGTTAGAGAATCCCCGTCCCTACAGACGGCGCCAATTGTTGATGTAGTTTTTAGCACAACATATTTTTCTTTGAAGCATTTTACTTAATTTGTTTTTCTTGTGTTCGTCTAACTTATTTTCGAACGTGGGTCGGGCATTCCCGTGTTAGGATCTAATTATACGAACGTTTGTTCAGGATTTTTCTTAATTGATATTTGTTTCTTATTTTTCAGCTCTTGTATGTATGTTCTTTGTTCTTCAACTCTTGTATATTTGTTCTTCAATTCTTGTATACTTGTTCTTCCGGGTCTTCTGTGTCTTCGAGTAGTATCTCATTCCTTACCTTACCAAAAGCTTGATAAAAAGAAAAAAGCAACGGACACGTTGACTTTCTCGAGCTTCACGAAATCCTAAGGGCAAGCACGTATAAACGACGAAGTTGCAGTTAAATCTGAACCGTCCACGCGTCCTTATAACTCAAATTGACACAAATCGGCATCTCTGGTTTAACTATTCCATGTGATGTACCATTACATTCTCGCACGTGATTCCTACCGTCACTCCCTAGTTCCGGAGAGATTCCTCGGCGAGAACACCGACACGATCTGGTGAATCGAAATCGATCGCGCCGCGGATCTAATCGACAGAGAAAGTTTGAATTCTCTTTCGGAATGCAGAGTGATATTGTAACGAAAGAGGGACTTCCTCGGATTGGGTTTTAGGGTTCCCGTGAAATAAGAAGAAACAAAATATGGACGCGGAGCGATCGTCGTTGTGCAACTTTTTTGTGAACTTCCTGATGGAGGAGAACTACCTCTTAACGGCATTTGAGCTTCTTCATGAGCTGCTCGACGATGGCCGCGATGCTCAAGCAATACGTCTTAAGGAATTCTTCTCCGATCCTTCCCGTTTTCCTCCTGATCAGATTTCTCGGTATAATTCAATTCGAGGTTCGCCATTATTAGCCTTGTGCTTGTATTGCATACTCACTGGTGAATTCTAAATATCCGTCTCACATTATTATGGCCGTATAATTGGGGTGCTTAACTATTATAGATCCTTTTGAGGATCTGTTGTATAATGTGAAATATGTAGTTCTCGTATTTGGTTCTTACTTAAGAGAGATAACAGTTGAAAGTGTAAAGATTATATTATGGACATGTTTTCAAAGAATAGCGGCGTAATGTATTTGTTCGCATGCAATTTCTTATTCTTCTCCATAGTCAAAGTTCATACTTAGGTTTCTTGAATGGTGACTGTTCAGCCTGTTAAATGGTCTAATGATATGGCTACGAACAACCCATGTCGTATCTTGTGTGTAGCATTCTGAGTCATATAGTTTCGTTTTGGTTTAGCTTCAGGCTTTCTGAGACAGTATGGTTGGTAGCTAGTAATTGTTACTCTTGCAATACAGTTGCGGATCCTCAAAGTTTGTTGGAGGAGAAAGAAGCGTTAGCTGAGAAGCTAGCTATCAGTGAATATGAATTTCGTCTAGCTCAGGAGGATATTACAAGATTAAAAACGGAAGGACAGAAGAAATCTGATCATTCAATTGATAAGTTAGAAGGTATTTTGTTACTGAAATATCCATTCAACTCTTTCTTCTCTTAGTAAATCTTCTTAGATAAACGTGCATGCATAAACACTCAGTTCATGCTTTTTGCCACGAAGTTGGTAATTAGAATATTTGAGTCATAGTCTCAACCAGTTAATGAGTGTACCTGGCTTAATCAAAAGCTTAGTCTCATGTGCAGACACTTAAATGAATCTAAAAGTTTTCTGTGCAGTAAGTAGTTGCTAGTCTAGTTTTCAGTTCCGTTCCCGTGAATTAGCCTTCTCCTCTTCTCTCACTTCTCTCCGCAAAGATACTTTCCGCATAGGTATACTTTACGCAAGCATCATTTATATAACATGTGTTTTTGTTTTCTCCTTCATTAATCTCATAGCGCCAGCATGTTACATCACCAAATTATGTTCTGATACTGCTCGCTGTTTTTCAGAGTTGGACTCAGATGAGTCTGGAGACAACAGGCCAGAAATTCAACGGAAGAAGAAAGATTTTTCCTTCACTGATATAGGGCCTTTGAAGAACAATGAACGTCGAGACTTAAACTTTGCAGTGAAAGAATATCTTCTTCTAGCAGGTTACAGGCTTACAGCAATGACATTTTATGAGGAGGTATCTCAATTTCATGTCTAGATGTTTGTTGTTTTCTTGCTTACTACGGCCCACCTTGTTTAAAATTGTTTGTGTCTATTTTGTGGCATCATTATGTCGAAGATTTTTATCTGATTTGAACATTGTTTTTGGTACATGTCAAAACCTCAAAAAGAGAAGAAATCAACGAACCTTTTTGGTAAAATAGCTTTTGGCTTTGTATATGTTCTGTCAGAGCATATTGAATAACTATCTTGTGTACGAATTAGGGTTAATATATTGGTTAGGTTTTGGGTTAAGTTTTCTATTCCCTTAGTTCAGTCGATGGACCAAAGATAAGTTTCAGGTATAAATATCCTCCAACTCCAGAAGGAAAAGACATAAGTGTTATTGTATGTGTCGTTTTTGTGTTTGTAACAACTCTGTAGGTATTATGTCTGATCTGTACTTTTTCAGGTGACAGACCAAAACTTGGACATTTGGGAGGACAGTCCAGCACGCGTGCCTGATGCGTTGCGCTATTATTATTATCAGTACCTTTCATCAACTTCTGAGGCAGCTGAGGTTATTTTCTGAAAGCTTCGTGTGCATGTTCATATTTCGCTCTGCACTTTTCTTATGGTGATTTTCTGTAAACTTGATGCTATTCCGATTGTGGGGCGGATATGTAGAATGGGATCTTTATGTGTAAATTTTTGTATTTGAGAATCTAGCCTGTTAAGCTGCAGTGACAGCGTCTGTGAGAATTAAAATCTCCAAATTGAATTTCTCATTGTTCACGATTTCTTGGATGCAGGAGAAAATAGCAATGCTTCAGGAGAATGATGCACTGAAAAAGGAGATTGAGAGACTAAACAAAGAAACAGAACAACTACTGAAGAGCCAAGCAATGTTCGGAGAACAAATCAGTGCTTTTAGCAAGTCTACTGAATCACTTCAGAAGGATCTTCGAGACAAAGAAAAGCAGGTAATCAGGGTTGTTTTGTAGAAACAGGCATATTCATACATGGAAATGTATATGCCGTAAATGACACTAATAGTATTCAGGTGCAAAGTTTGAAGCAATCTTCAGAGCACCAGAGGAGGAATCTCAATGAGTGTAGAGCTGAGATCACCTCTCTTAAGATGCATATCGAAGGATCTCGTGTTGGTCAATATGTGTCAGCTAATGAAGGTGATCATGTACAATTACAATCCGTGGAAACTGTTGGGGAACTTATAAGATCTGTGTCAGAGGAAGTTGAGAAACCAACAGTGGAAAAGGATGGTGAGTTCATTTCTGAAAGTTCTATATCTGCAGAGAAAAGGCACATACAAACAGAAGGTGATCTGGTGGTGGAAGAGACTAAGAATATGATTGCTGATCAAAGAGAGGTAGTAGTAGAGAATAGCAATGTAACCTTAAATAGTACTTTGGAGAACCGTAAGGATGTCTCAAATGGTAAACTCTCACCCAGAGACTTTGAAAGTATCTTGAAAGAGGATCCTGAAATTGTTCGTGGTTCTAATTTAAAATCAGAAAATGCAAATGGTGAAGCTGCGCCTGAGGAAATGGTAAAGTTATCATGCTTTGGAGTGCTTTCTCTTATGAATAATCTAACATTTCACCTTTCTGATCCAGAATATTTTTAAAAGCGTGCCTGTCTTGTCGTCAGGAAAATTGTTAGCGGCCAATATAGCTGTCTGCTAACTGTAAACTATGCTAATGCTGATTTCGTGTCAACAAAATGTAGTTTGGATCTTTGAAATATTCTTTTCTCTATTCCTTTACAGGGTTTAGGAACGATTCAAGTACTCGCAGATGCTTTGCCAAAGATTGTTCCTTATGTTCTGATAAACCATCGAGAGGTTTGTTCCGTTCCATTTCAATCTTACCATTCCATATTGTGTATGTAATATAAATGATCTGTTGCTTTGATATATAGGAACTCCTTCCCCTGATGATGTGCGCAATTGAGCGGCATCCAGTTAGCAATACAAGAGACTCTTTGACCCATACACTGTTCAACCTGATCAAACGTCCGGATGAACAGCAGAGACGGATTATTATGGATGTAGGCTACTTTTTTAACTTAGAAGCTTTCATTGTATAATAAGACTGGTAAGGTTTTGAGCTTAAGGCGTTTCACTATTTACTTCAGGCATGTGTTAGCCTATCGAAGAATGTTGGGGAAATGAGAACAGAAACAGAACTGCTTCCGCAGTGCTGGGAACAGGTGAATGCTACTCTTGGTTTTAGTGTTTTACACATGATCTGCCTCTGTTTTAAACACCTTTTTGTTATTTTATTGATGAGTGGTTACATGCGGGTTGTATCTATTTCAGATCAATCATAATTATGAAGAACGCAGGCTGCTAGTTGCTCAATCTTGTGGGGAGCTTGCAGAATACGTCCGCCCTGAAATACGCGACTCCCTTATTTTGTCTATCGTACAACAACTTATAGAAGATTCTGCCACAGTTGTTCGAGAGGCTGCTGCTCATAATTTGGCGTTGCTGCTTCCACTATTTCCGAACACAGACAAATATTTCAAGGTCAGCCTTACTGTATAGGCTGATTACAGTATATGTAGGATAAGGGGGTGTCTCTACATCGACAGGAGACAACAGAATATAAGTTAGGTTAATATTAATAAAACCAAAATGCTACAACACCAGCTGTCTGCTTGTTTGTTAGGTCGAGGAGATGATGTTCCAGCTGATATGTGATCCATCTGGCCTGGTAGTTGAAACCACATTAAAAGAACTTCTTCCTGCAGTGATAAAGTGGGGTAACAGGCTGGATCATATCTTGAGGGTTCTTCTCTCTCACACATTGAGCTCTGCTCAGGTATAGACACAATACATTGTCCATTTTTAGATTGCAACTGAGAGTGGTTGTTTGGAGTAGCTCTTTCAAAGTCAATTTCATTTGCAGCACTGCCCTCCCCTCTCTGGAGTTGAAGGTTCACTGGAGTCGCATCTACGAGTCTTAGGTGAACGGGAGAGATGGAACATTGATGTTCTACTAAGAATGCTCATGGAATTGCTTCCAGATATACACCAGAAGGCAATGGCAACATGTCCTTTTACTTCTATCTCAAAGTCAGAGGAACCTGAATTCTCTGTTTCCTTACTTGAGACCTATGCTGAGTAAGGTTCTTAACCCCCTCAACAACTTTTGGCCAGAAAAAGTTCTTCTAGTTACTGACATCGTCTTCTTAGAACGTCTTATCTAACTGGAAATCTTGAACAGGGGACGTTCTGAGTGGCCAATGTTTGAATGGATGCATGTTGATTGCTTTGCTAACTTGTTACAACTGGCATGCATGTTGCCCCAGAAGGAAGATCATTTGAGAAATCGGATAACAAAGGTCTGGATTATGGTGCACCTTTTATCTTATCTGCTGTTGATGTTAGCAGTAATAATATGAACTTTTTAACAAAGGTCTGGATATTATGGATGCAGTTTCTATTGGCTGTATCTGACTGTTTTGGAAGTTCCTACTTAACCCATATTGAGTTACCCGTATTCTTGGTGGCCGTTGGAGATGATGAGGCTGATCTTCGATTTTTACCTTCTGCAGTCCATCCAAGGATAAAAGGTTACATGATTGCAGGGTATTAGCGACTCAGAAATTTAAAACTGAAATAGGTTCTGAGATAGATTCTTGTTTCCTTTCTTTAGGCCTGAAACCAAGAACTGCTGTAGCCGATAGACTTGCCACTCTTTGTATTCTACCGCTTCTTTTGGCAGGAGTTCTTGGTGCACCAAGTAAATGCAAAGAATTAACTATCTTCTTACGACAACTCTTAGTTGAGAGCAAAACAAAAGAAAGCCAGTCATCAAAGCACAATAATGAGGTCTTGGATGCAGTTCGCTTCCTATGGTGCGTTTTCTTTAGCTCTCGTTGTTTATTATGGTTTCGTTGAGCTCCTTTTTGTTATCAATGTACTTCGCAAAATATTACAGTACATTTGAGGAACACCATAACATGATATTCGGCATTTTGTGGGAAATGGTTGTTGACTCTGCTGCAGAACTCAAAATCAACGCTGCCAAGTTGTTGAAAACCATCGTAAGCTTCTCAATAACACTCGCACTCACATTTTTCCCAACTTCTTATTAAACAAGCTTTGTTATGTACTTGCGCAACAGGTTCCATATATAGACGCAAAAGTTGCTTCTGCCAATGTTTTACCAGCCTTGATCACTCTTGGCTCGGACCAGAACCTGAATGTGAAGTACGCAAGCATTGATGCATTTGGATCTGTAGCGCAGCATTTCAAAGTCGACATGGTAATAATGAATGATAAATCATCGGATAACCTGAAGGTCGTTTCTTTAATGCGCTAACTAATTGTATGTGATGCAGATTGTTGACAAAATCCTAGTCCAGATGGATGCTTTTCTTGAAGATGGTTCTCATGAGGCTATAATCGCAGTCATTCGTGCGCTCATAGTTGCTATTCCACACACAACAGAACGGCTTCGAGATTATCTTTTGTCCAAGATCTTACTACTTTCTGGAAGTCCAAGCTCTTCAACAGACATAATCCGTCGCCGAGAAAGAGCTAACGCTTTCTGTGAAGCCATTCGGGCACTCGATGCAACTGGTTAGAGTAGCGCAATCAAAACATTTTTCTTCCTCTCCGTACGTGTTTGTCCCAATGTTAACTCTTTTATGTTTTGAAATATGTTTCTGAAGATCTGTCTCAAACAAGTGTCCGAGACTACCTCCTTCCAGCGATTCAAAACCTAGTGAAAGATTTAGATGCGCTTGATCCAGCTCACAAGGAAGCGTTAGAGATCATAATGAAGGAGAGATCAGGTGGGACATTTGAAGCAATCAGTAAAGCAATGGGTGCTCACTTGGGGATTGCATCATCTGTCACAAGCTTGTTTGGAGAAGGTGGCTTGCTGGGGAAGAAAGAAGCGACGGAAACCACTGTGGTTGCACCGTCATCACCAACAGTTCAGGGACCTGAGTCACCAAAGCCGGTGGCTGCAGCGACTGAAGATACCAGATTCAGACGTATCATGAGAGGCAACTTCACTGAGATGCTAAGGACTAAAGCCAAAAATCAAGATGAGACACAGCCACCAAATCACTAGACCATAATAAAAACCAGGTTTTTGTTCATTTAATATATCTACTGCATATATTCTTAATAAACAGAAATAAAATCGTTTTCTTTGCTATTTGGCTTGCTGATACTTTATTCTCGCTTATAGTTTATTTCGTTTTATGTAGGAAGAAAAGCGAAATCACATTAATTTTTCAAAGAAAATAGCTACAGTTAGGGCACTTTTGTTCTAGCTCCTTTCCCCTTCGTGATCTGTTAGTCTATATATTCGTGTACGAAATGCAGTTTTATTCTCAAGGGTTGTGAAGCATATTATATGAATATAAAATGTGGCGAATTGAATTCCATTGCATATAATTGAAACTATATATGGGCCCTGTTCGATTCATAGTCGACAGTGATAGAGTTCAAAAATTTGATTTTACATTCGTTTGTTAGGCGCTGCTACCAGTTGATATGTTCATAACTGCAGCCATTAGTGACCTTTTTTTATTAAAAAGATATTCTTACAAACTTTTTTGTATATTTATAAAAAAATTAAGAATTTGTATGTTGATTTAAATTATAAAATACTAATATTTATTTAGAAAAAAATAAAATTTATAAAAAAAATCAAATAAAAAATATTACTATATTTATTTAGTAGTCATCAAAAATATATTTATTAACAATTAAAATCAAATTTTTATAAATTTAAATTTTTTCAATATTTGTAATTCTTTATAAAAATATATTAATTTTTTTACATAATTTTATTGTTTATTTAAATTTAAATTTTATTTATTTAAATTTATTTTTAATTAATTAATTTTTTGGTCGTTAATGTTGTTTATTTGGGAATCGTTGGTTGTTAGCGATCATTTCTAACAACTCAAAATGTAGTTGCTAATCGTTGGCGACTGGTTGCTAAATCAACAACTATAAAACGAATAATTTTTGGTCGTAATCGCTGGTTACAGTCGCCAACGACCTCTAAACAAACATTGCCATAGTATTAATGAATGTAAGGATTGTTCAAAATCACTCGATTATTGTCCATAGATTTTTGAGCTTTTCTGAGTGGACCTAGCACGTGTGGTTAGGCTAAGATCACAAATTTAGATTGTGGTACTGGTAAGGTGTTTTCCGATCTTAAAACTAAATGATATCAGAAATCCGGTTTATGTAATGGTACTAGTCCGGTCTGATTTAAAACTTGGGTTATATACACTTGGACTCCATGAGGGGGGACTTTGATTCTCGACTCCATCAGGCCTTGACTGTTGAGAACTTGAGAGTTTTCAAGGTTCTTCGTGAAAAGTTGTTTGACCATTTTGGCCGAATTGCTGTTCGGTTCAATGACCTAAATAGAAACATTGAGGCCCGTTTGTCGTACGCCCAATATCTTGGGTTGAAAAACGTTCTCTAGTGCTTGTCTGCTCGGGGAATTGACATCCCTTCTGATATCACCGACTTGATGACCGCCAAGATGGAGGAGTTTAAGGGCCTCGTCAATAGGGAGGTCTTGGCGTCGCTGCTTCTGGGAGACTTGCTTGTCCCCATTTTTGAGGTGGAAGAAGCTTTCAATGCTGGTGAAAGTAGACTCCCAGAAGCGCCGTGATTTTTCGGGCTTTGTCGTAGTTTTTACTTTGTAGCCGCCGTTTGGTTTTTGAAAATTGTACATACTTTTCTGTAATTGGTACTTTCCTTTGTAAATATTTTCCTGTATAAATGAAACATCATTGGTTGTTACAAAGTTTGATATTCGACTATGAGTTTAATGAAAAATTTGTTTAACTGATTGACTTGTCAGTCTACAGATTCCAGTTCCTGAAATCATTTTCTTGTTTTGCGCATTTAGTCAAGCTTCTTCCCGCATTTAGAGAATTTGATCTCGTTTTAGCTTAGGAAGAGAACTTTCGTTATGCGGCTTTTATAGGCTGAGATTTTAAGACTCAGTTTATGTTTAAAGAAGTTTGGATTCGGGAACTATATTCGTAAAACATTGTCTAAGGAATTTCCGATTATCTCCACACAATCATGTTCTATCTTTGTTTGAGACTTTCATCTCGTTTTTCTGTACAAAGCTATGCTTTGTCGTTCTGAGAGAAGTTGTCGTTCTGAGATAAGTTATTCTCGACAAATCTGCACAAAGCTATGTTTTGCCTTTTGACAAAAACTGATCTTGTAAGTCTGTACGGACCTATGTTCCGTCGTTTTGCGAGAATTTAATCTCGGTAAATCTGTACAAAGTTATGTTTTGTCTTTTGACGAGAATTGATCTTGTGAATCTGTACGAAACTACGTTCTGTCGTTTGTAAGAATTTAATCTAGGCAAATCTGAAAACTATGCTTTATCTTTTGACGAAAATTAGATTCTCGTTAGTGTTACAAAGAGTTAATTTCAGAATGGTTAAGAACTGTTTTTTGAATTTGTATTCAAAATAAGAATTAGATTCTCATTAAAGTTTTTCGAGGTTGTACTCGGCGAGTTCTAGAACTCGGCTTTAAGGAAACAACTAGGCCTTTACTTGAGATTCCCGAGATTAAACTCGGTGAAGCTTCAGATCAAGACAACTTTATTGAGATTGAACTCGGCGAGATTTTAAGACTCTGCTTAAAAGATGAATTACGTTTAATTTAGCGAGAATTTATCCCGACTTGTAACCTTATTTTCTATAGGGTGTAACCCTTTTTTTTTTTGAGCCCGACTAGGGGCGTATAAAAATTTTACTTAATTCTAGCTAGACCCAAAGGCTACCTACGTACCCAAAAGGGATCAAGCTAGGACGTAGTTCTCAGTACATAATTAAGTAAATAAAGATGCGTTAAGTAATGTATTTAATTCGCTGAGTTGGCGAGCTTTTTAGAAGTGGTATCTCTTCAAGTTGACGGAGTTCAAACTTCGAGGAAGCGATGCCCCATCCATAGTGGTGATCTTGTAAACGCCCAGTTTTACGACTTCATAGATGATGTACAGACCTTCATAGTTTGCGCTGAGTTTTTCGACCATTTTCTCAAACACTTTTTGGAGTACGAAATCTCCTACTGCAAAGTGTTGTCCGCGTACTTTTTAGTTGTAGTACTTTGCGGTTTGTTGTTGATAGTTTTGTTATCAAAGAAGTGCTTCGTTACGGTTTTCTTCCAAGTCGTCAATGCTACTTTCCATACCAGCGTTGTTAGCATCTTTGTTTTTGGGAAGACATTCTTGGCGTAGAGTTGGCACGGTTATCTCGGCTGAAGACATTGCTTCCATTCCATTAGAAAGGGAGAATGGAGTTCGTCCGGTTGAGTGTTTAGGTGTGGTTCGATGTGACCATAACACGCCATCCAACTCGGAAGCCCAACTTCCCTTCTTCTCGTAGAGTCATTTCTTTAGACCATCAAGAATCTACTTATTCGTGGCCTCAGCTTGTCTGTTGTCTTGTGGGTTACGATGTGTTGATTTTCTCACACGGATATTCCATTTGGTGCATAAGTTGGTGAATTTAATCGAGATTAATTGTGATCCATTATCTGTCACGATCTCGTAAGGTAGACCATGTCAGCAGATTATATTTTTTCAAACATATTTGATCACGTCTTTATCTTTGATGTGGGAGTAAGCCTCTACTTCGACTCACTTCGAGAAATAGTCTGTCATGACAAGCATGAATCTCTTTTTCCGTGATGATGGTAATGGTCCGACTATATCTATTACCCATCGCATAAATGGATAAGGCATGATTGATGAGGTCAGCTCCTCGGTTGGAGCATGAATGATGTGCTCGTGTCTCTGACATTTGTCACACTTAGCGGTATATTGAGCACAATCCTTTGCCATAGTCGGCCAATAATAGCCGAGTGTTCTGATCTTCTGAATGAGTGTCCTTCCGCTATTGTGGTTTCACCCGCTCCCTCATGCGTCGTATTGATGATCTTGTCGACCTCACTACGGTGAACGCAAGTGATTAATACTCTTTTTGAAATTCTTCGGTAAAGTTTTTTGCCGACTTGGGCATAAAAGGCTCACTTAGCCTTTAAACGGTAGGATGTCCATCTTTCTTCTGGTGTTTTGCCGTCTAGGATATACACAATGATCTCGTCTCGCCAGTCCACTTTTGGTGTGTAAGTCAGTTCAACATCTGTCATCTTGGAATCTGACTCTACTTGAGCGTCATCTATGGCCGAGACAAGTTCAAGGTCTCCTTTTGGTAAAGTTATACTCAGACGATCTATACTTTCTACTAGTATTATTCATCTTTGAATGGGGTCCTTTGTTGATACAAGACCTGCTAGGGAGTCGGTAAAGGTGTTTTCAGATCTTGAGATTTTGTTGATTTTAAATTCTATGTCCTTAATTAAATCCTTAACAACTTTTAGATACGCTTCCATTCGATTATTATTCGTGTCATAACCTCCGTTAACCTGGTTAACAACGAGTTGGGAGTCAAAATAGCAGTCAATGTCGGTTGCTCCGACTTCTTTGCCTCGTATTCTCCTTTGTTGTTGGAAGCTGGGAATGCAAGTCAGAATGACTGTTCCAGGATTTCTCCTGTCGAGCACTCTAGTCGAATGCCAACTCCCGAGCCATGCTGTAATGAAGAGTCCGTCCATATATATCTTCCATGTTTGAGCTTTGGCCGACTCTACAAGTTCTAGATCAGGGGAAAGCTCAATCAAGAAATCAGCTAATACTTGTGATTTCGCACTCGTTCGTCCTTTGAACTCAATGTCGTACTCAATTATCTCGATCGCCCACTTAGTCAATCGCCCTGACTGGTTTGGACTATGCAATATCATCAGTAGTGGATGATTTGTTAACACTATTACGGTATGAGACTGGAAGTATGGTCGCACTTTCCTCGCCGAAGTAACCATTGCTAGCACGAGTTTCTCCGTAGTTGGGTATCTGGACTCGGCTCTGTCCAACGACTTGCTGATGTAGAAGATTAGGTATTGATTTCCTCTGTCATTTCGAACTAGTACACCACTTACCACTGAGGTAGAGTGCGTGATACACGCCTCAAGGTGCTTCTCTAAGGTTGATGAGAATGGATTCTTCTTCAAGGGAACTGAATGTACTTCCTTGAGAAGATCTTGCGTTTGGCGGAATTATGGTGGATTGAGGAGTAATCCACAAGAAGAATGGAAGGCTTCTTGATGCACTCAAACACACTCTCGATCAAGGGGAATCCTCTCAAGATCTCAACGTGTGGTTTAAACCTCTTGATAAGCAGCTAAGCTCTCTAATCGGCTAGTTTTGTCTTGTAGAAAAAAGTTTGATCTTTATTGATAATCAAAGTTCCAAATTACACGGCTACAAGGGGACCTTATATAAGGTTCCTATCAGCTAAGACCGACTTAAAACAAAAGAAACAAATAAAAGATGGGTCGCAGCCCGTTAACAAGCAAACAAGAAACAAAATGCAAAGCAACTAACTAGAGTTTGGTTGTGGCCTTGCTTCACAAACTGAAGCCTTGGTCCACTTATTAAACGAAAATAAAAAACCTATGGACTCTAAGACTCTCTATCTAAGAGGCTGGAGCCATTGGGCTTGGTGGACCTGCAAACACATTTAAATTAAACACAAAACATACCTTGTTGGATCGAATAAAAAGCCAAGCCTTGTTTGTTGCTTCCAACTCAAGTCTTGACGGTTCTTGGGCCTCTTGATCAGCTTCTTGAATGTCTTGAATGTCTTGTTTATCTTCTTGACGTGTGGCTTGGTCTTGGCTTGAGTTCTTGGCCTTCTCTGCACTTCTTGAAAAGACTTCAATATGGCCCTTGTCGATCTTTGTGCGGTCCTGTGAAGGAGCATCATCTTCCTTGCTCAAGACGTCAGCTACAGCTTCTCCTAGTTGTTCTTTAAGCTTGCGTGCTCTAGCTCTGGTTATTGGTCTACTTGGTTCAACCGGCTTGATGTCCTCATCATTCCCTCCCTCTTGAAGATGCTCTATCATGGGTGCATTGTCATTGTCTACATGAAATGAAGAGAGATCAGCAACATTAAAACTTGAAGAAATGTTGAACTCACCTGGCAGCTCCAAGCGGTATGCATTGTCGTTGATCCGTTCTAGCACTCGGAATGGTCCATCACCGTGTGGTGAGAGATTGGACTTGCGCTTGTTCTGGAATCGCTCTAGACGCATGTGTACCTAAACCCAATCTCCCGATTTGAATGTCACAACCGTGCGCCTCTTGTCCTCTCTTTGCTTGATTGCTTCAGCCTTCTTCTCCAAATTCTCCTTGACCTTGAGATGTAGCTTGCGGATTAGCTCAGCCTTGGCACTTGCATCCTTGTCAAGGTAATGGCGTGGAGGAAGTAGTGTAAATTCCATGGGCGTCAAAGGGTTGAAACCATACACTACTTCAAATGGTGAAAACTTAGAAGAAGAATGGTTAGCTCGTTTATAACCAAATTCAACCATAGGTAAACAAGAAAGCCAATTGTTTAAGTTCTTATCGACCGTAGCTTTAAGAAAAGTACCTAAAGTACAGTTTACTACTTTCNAGAGCAGTTTGCTGCATAGTTTGTGCCACAAAGTCCTCCAAAAGTGGCTCATGAATTTGGCATCTCGATTGGAGACAATGGTCCTTGGAACTCCATGTAAACGCACCACTTCTTTGAAGAAAATGTCAGCTATTTGTGATGCATCATTGGTCTTGTCACAATGTATGAAATGAGCCATCTTTGAGAAACGATCCACTACAACAAAGATTGAATCCTTGTGCTAGATCTTCGGCAAACCTAACACAAAGTCCATAGAAATATCCTCCCAAGGAGCATTAGGAATAGGTAAAGAAAGATAAAGGCCATGAGGATGAGACTTAGCTTTGGCCTTGAAACATGTTGCACATTTGATGCACAGCCGTTCCACATCTCTCCTTAGGTGCGGCCAAAAGAAATGCTCAGTCACCATTGCTAGAGTCTTGTCAACACCAAAGTGTCCCATAAGTCCTACGTCATGCGCTTCTCTAAGTATCAAGTCCCTCATTGATCCTTGCGGAATGCACATCCTCTTTTCCCAAAACAAGTACCCTTCATGGATGTAATATGACCCAAAAGCTCCTTTTTTGCAAGCTTGATAAATGTCTCCAAAGTCTAAGTCCTCAGTGTAGTTGTTCTTGATGAACTCAAATCCTAAAACCTTGGCATCCATGATGGTAATGTGGTTGTGCCGTCGTGATAAAGCATCCGCTACTACATTCTCTTTTCCCTTCTTCTACTTTATCACGTAGGGAAATGTCTCCACGAATTCTAACCACCTTGCATGCCTCTTCTACAGATTGGTCTGACCCCTCAAATGCTTCAGAGTCTCATGATCGGTGTGAACCACAAACTCTTTGGCTAGTAGATAGTGTTTCCAAGCTTCTAAGGCTCGAACCAATGCATATAACTCTTTGTCGTGTGTTGGGTAGTTGAGAGTGGCTCCACTTAGTTTCTCACTGAAGTAAGCTATAGATCTTTTGTCTTGAGTCAACACAGCTCTAATTCCCAACCTTGAAGCATCACACTCCACTTCAAAGGTCTTCTCAAAATTTGGCAACGCCAAAACCGGAGCCTTGGTGAGGCATAGCTTCAGCTCGGAGAAGGCTCTATCTTGTGCTTCCCCCCCCCATTTGAATGGAACATCCTTCTTGATCACGACTGTAAGAGACAGCTATGGTGCTAAAGTTCTTGACAAAGCGTTGGTAGAAGCTTGCCAAGCCGTGAAAGCTCCTTACATGACCGATTGATGTAGGTGTTGGCCATTCTTGAATAGCTTTGACTTTTCTTGATCTACACGAATTTCCTGTGAACTTATGACAAAGCCTAAAAACACAAGTTCATTAGTGCAAAAGGTGCATTTCTTAAGGTTCGCATAGAGGCTTTCTTGTCGGAGAGTCTCTAGTAATTGCTTAAGGTGCATTAAGTGATCAGACAAACATGAACTATAAACAAGAACGTCATCAAAATACACAACAACAAACTTACAAATGTAAGCCCTTAAGACTTGGTTCATGAGTCTCATGAATGTGNCCACTCATCACCTTCTAAACCTGATGATAGCCACTTTTGAGATCTATCTTGGAGAAAATGGTGGCTCCATGAAGTTCATCTAGCATATCGTCTAAACGTGGACTGGGATGGCGGTACTTGATGGTGATGTTGTTGATTGCACGACTGTCCGCACACATCCTCCATGATCCATCCTTCTTTGGCACGAGTAATACTGGAACAACACATGGACTAAGGCTCTCACGGATATATCTTTTGTCCAATAAGTCTTGAACTTGTCACTGTAGTTCATTAGCTTCTTGCGGATTGATGCGGTAAGACGCACGGTTTGGTAGTGCTGAACTGGGAACGAAGTCAATCTGGTGTTCTATGCCTCGAATTGGTGGTAAACCAGCTGGTGCCTCTTCTAGAAACACGTCTTTAAATTTCTCTAAGAGCTCACGGATTCTTGGTGGAAAATCTGCACAAGACATCTCAAGACACACATTCTCTTTGAAGAGCATTAGTAGCACGACTTGCTTGGCACACAAGGTCTTCTCAATAACACTCGGATTCACAAAGAGAGAAGGTTTACTTACCTTGGTGGACTGAACCATTTTCAGCTAAAGCTCATGCACTTGCGCTGGTGTTAAATGTGCCAAGCTTTACTTGTGTTTGTCATGCACGAACGAGTAGAAGTTGGTGCGGCCATTGTGTAGCACCTCTTTGTCAAACTGCCACGGTCTGCATGGGAGCTACATCACATAGTGCCTGGTCTTGGTATGTTCCAATGCTGAACGGCACGGTTACTTGCTCAGAGACTTTGATCTCCACTTTGTCGTTGAGCTATCTCAAGCGGTACGGCCTTGGATGCTTTGTCGTTATGAGACCTAATTTCTTAACCAAAGACTTGCTAGCCACATTAGTACATGAACCATTATCAATAATGAGACTACATACCTTGCCACTTATGGTACATCTCGAGTGGAAGATGTTTTCTTTTTGTGCGGTTTCATCCGGCACAACCATAGAGCTAAGTACACGGCAAGCTACAAGTATTTCTCCTACGTCCAGGTAGGCTATAGTCTCCTCAGTCTCTCCTACTGCTTCATCTATCTCCATCTCGTCCTCATCTTGTGATTCATACTCTCCTCCATTGGTGACAATCATTGTCCTTCGGTTTGGACACTCTCTAGCCAAATGTCCGCGACCTTGACACTTGAAACACACAATGTCACGAGTTCTAGTAGCATTTAAAACTTTACTAACCTCAGATCTTTGACTCTTACCTGATTTTTGTTCAGCTTTCTTGTAACGATTATCTTGCTCAATAGCTTTGCCTTTGTCTTGCGGTCTAGCGGCGGGTGCGGTCTAAGAGTTGTTGTTCTTGGTGCAGTTAGATGCAGCCGTTTTTCTCTTGACGTGCTGCTCAGCTTGTATGGCAAAGTGCAGCAACTCTCTCAACTCATGATATGGCTGCCTCTCCACTTTTCTTCCTATTCGGTTTTGTAGACCATCCAAAAATTGAGCCATAATAGTCTCCTCTGGTTCTTTGGTTTCTATCCAATTCTTCAAGCTTTCAAACTCTTCAAAGTATTCCTCCATGGACCTATT
>OVBA01000571.1:17979-62522 GCA_900406435.1 Lepidium aucheri | reverse complement strand
CAATACCAGATAGAATACACCAGAAACGAATTGGAGATTGTTCTTCAGCAATTGGCTGTGTTTCGTGACCGTGCTCATCAACAACATCATCATCAGGAAACACATATTCAGATGCAAGAACCTGAGGATCTCTCAAGTTTTTCAAGTTCTTGTGATCTAAACAACAACAATTCCATACCTTACAATTACCCTATACATCACGTTCAAGAACCAAATCAACAGCATCAACAACAACAACAACAACAACAACAATATTGTTCTTCCGGTAACTTCAATGGGTTACAAGAAGACATGTGGTGTCTTCAACTTCAAGATTCATCAACGACAGTGAATATGAAGGCTGGTTTCATCGATGAATGCGAAGATGTTAAGCCTGTGGAAGAAGTGTCTAGCGAAAGACACGAGTTTGAGCCTCATGAAGCATTCGTTGAACAACGGAAACTCGACTTACCTTCCTCACAATTCATCATTTCTTCTTAGCTTTTTCATTTTCTTCTTCATTCATATATTGATCAGCTTACTTTCTCTTGAAACTTACGTAGCCTCTCGTTTTTTTTGTTCTTGATCGAAGAATCACTTTTTTAGGCATTAACAAACTCTCATTTATCGATATCAATAGATCTTTCCCTCTTTTTTTTACTGTTTAATTCGGTTTTTTTGTATCTCCTCCTATCATTTAGATGTGAAGTGGCATGGAATCTTCAAAGACTTTTAATTTAATAAAGAACATTAATTAGCACCTACCCCAAAAAAAGACGATCCAGAGTCAAATTGAACATTTTTCAGTACTTAAATAGTTAAACGTGTAAATAGCCCATATGCTATATAATAAAAAAGGCCCAAAAAGTAGACCCATAAATACTAAAGAGTAAAGACGATAGCATTCGTCCCACATCGCTTAAGTAAAGAGAAGAAGCTGTGTTTATAAACAGTGAGAGTGAAAAGAGTGATTGTCCCTTCGGGGACATCCGATAAAATTGGAACGATACAGAGAAGATTAGCATGGCCCCTGCGCAAGGATGACACGCATAAATCGAGAAATGGTCCAAATTTTTTTTGCACTTTTTTTTTCAGATCGATTTGTTCTTCCTCTGCTCCTCTGGGTTTCGATTTCTTCGTTTCCTGCATCAATCTGAATTCCGGACCAACATGATTCACAAAAAGACTCAAAACTTCTTAAATCCTAGATTTTCACGAATCTAAATTCGATTTTGTTAATGTTTTCCGCTTGTTTCCTAGTACAGATAGATTTTACAGTTCCGATGGTCGGAATGATGGTGTCAACAAATAACTTTGCTTAGAATACGGAGGCTTCCTTCTAATGACTTGTTATGAAGTTGCGATTTTTAGGGTAAATAATAATTTNAAAAAAAAATTTCAATTTTTTTTTTTTTTTTTTTTGTTTTCTCATTTCTCTCTCGTTTGTTCGGTAAATCAAATCTCTGTTATTTGTATTTTAGGCTCGAGATTCGTATTACAAGGCACTGGCATACAATTTTGCATTCCACAAAATTCATTAAAATTTCGGCAACAATGACATATTTTGATAGGATCAGAACCCCAAATTTAAATGGACAAAAGGTTTCAACTTTATGGGGGAACAAAAAAAGAATCTTCAAAGAGAAAGATTTGAATGTTTTTTTCCGTAGAGGTGGTGACAAATCACATGCCCATGCTGGACATATCAGGGACATGGTTTGGAGTTTTCTCGTCAGCGTTGACAAGCACTGTGGCCTCTGTTGTTGTCAAAAGCAAAGAAACGCTGCATTTTCACCACACATAAAATGAGTTAGTTTAGTTTCACAGACGCAACAACAGATTAGAGAGAAATTTAGGACACCCTTTACGCTTTACCTAGCAGCGTCGGTTAAGGCTGTCTTGATAACCTTCACTGGGTCTATGATTCCAGCTTTCACCATATCGACGTAAGAACCTATTCCAACACGAAACAATAAACCGCAGAGAAACTCAGAGGTTGATGACATTTGCAATTTGAGAGCTCTCAAAGATTGATCACTACTAGATCTAACCTTTGGCAGCATCGAAGCCAAAATTGCAATCGTCTTGCTCTATTAACTTCCCAACCACTAACGAACCATTGTAACCCGCATTTTCAGCTATTGTTAATGCAGGAGCCTACAAAAGATTCACAACTTCTTGTCACGGTTTACAGTTTGACGAAAATCTTTAATGGGAAAGAAATTACAGATTCTACCTTGAGAGCATCCTGAATTATCTGAACACCTCTCCTTTGATCCTCGTTTTGAGTTTGAAGGTTGTCTAAAGCCTTTTTGGCATATAATAGAGCCACACCACCACCTATTTGAAAGTTATAAAGAGAAGCATTATGAAATATAAAGTGAACAAAACATATAATATTTATTTACCCGGTATGATGCCTTCTTCTACGGCAGCTCTTGTAGCGTTTAAAGCATCAGTGACTCTGTCTTTTCTTTCTCCAACTTCAACTTCGCTTGCCCCTCCCACCTATTTAGTAACAGGACACATATCAGCTACTTTTGGAGATGCAAAAGTTTAGGAAGACAGATTGATGGGTCTGACTAACCTTGAAGACTGCAACACCACCTGATAATTTTGAGAGTCGTTCTTGCGTTTTCTCTTTATCAAAAGTGGAAGTGCTCTTTTCATTGACTGACCTTAACTGTTCAGCATGAAAACAAATAAAAAGATTGGTTCTACTGTATAGTGTATTCTAATGAGCAATATTACTTATTATTGCAAGAGAATAAGTATACCTCTTCACATCTTTCCTCGATGAGCTTCTTGTCGCCACCACCATGTAGGATAATAGTGTCATCGCGCGAGATTGTAACCTAATTCAAAGAGTTTATATAAGATTGAATCTTACAAAAGAAAAACAGAACCAAATGTGATTTTCTCCTCTTGCCTTCTTCGCAGTTCCAAGCAACTCAAGGCGAATTTTGTCTAGAGACAGCCCACGCTCTTCAGATATAACCTGTGCATAAACTGGTGAGTTAGAAAATGAAAACGTGAAACAAAGATAATCACATGTTCTGAGAATTTTCTACCTCGGCACCAGTAAGAATCGCAAGATCATCCAAGCTTGCTTTCCTATTGTCTCCGAAACCCGGTGCCTTAATAGCACATACCTTAAGCCCAGCATGATGCTTATTGAGAACAAGCATGGCTAATGCATCACTCTCAACATCTTCTGCTACAATAAGAAGTGGTCTTCTGCTCTGCACAACCACAATCAAAAAGAAAAAGAAGTGAGTGGCTTTTTTTATATCAAACTTATACTAACCAGACGTCAGAACATAGTATTATGGCTAATCAAGGAAAGGCTTTACTTGCACGGCCGCTTCTAGAACTTTCAACAAAGAATTCATGTCTGAAATCTTCTTTTCATGAATGAGGATGATGGGATTCTCAAGCTCCTGAAAAACATACATAGTTAGCTCAATACTCTTTCATTCATTTTCATACCATATTTACACCATAAATTTCACTCACGCATTTCTGGGTCTTCTCATCCGTAATAAAATAAGGAGAAATGTAACCTCTGGCAAGCTTCATTCCTTCCACTACTTCCAGCTCGTCATCTAAAGTGTTCCCGTCCTGGGTATTTAAAGAACATTACGACAATCAGGCAATCATCAAGTGATCTAATTAAAAGGCATGAGAAGAGTACTAAGCTTACAGCAACGGTGATAACTCCTTCCTTTCCAACTTTCTCCATGGCCCTTGCAATTAGTTCCCCTATCTCACGCTCCCCGTTTGCAGATATAGTGGCAACCTACCAAAGAAAAATATGCCATAAGAGTGAATATAAGCTTTTGATACAGCATTTGACATAATGAATCTGCTTCCAAATTCACCTGTGTGATCTCTTCTGGAGTGCTAATCATAACAGCTCTGCTTTTTAAATCAGTGATAACTGCATCGATTGCCATATTTATGCCACTACGCATATCCATGACATTTACACCAGCAGCCACTGACTTGCAACCTTCGATTAGTATTGCCTGAGTCAAAACAGTCGCACAAGTTGTACCTATATAGTAAAAAGAAGCAAACAGAAGTTAAGATTATAACATTACCTCCGCAGCGTGCTTTTGTACTGGTATAATGTCATCCAAAAATTTTGATTCAAAAGAGGGACTGTTACCATCTCCAGCAATCTTGTTAGTGGCATTTGCAACCTGTTTCACGAGCTCTGCACCAACATTCTTAGATTTTTCTTGAAATGATATGCTTTTTGCCACGGTGACACCATCCTTTGTGATCTTTGGTCCACCGTATCTGTTCTCAATTATCACATTTCTTCCCTAACACCACAGAATTAAATAAAAATATTGTACTTGAAAGACTGTTCCTCGAACAATCCGCTCCGCTTTAATTTAAACCTTCTGGTAAAAGTATATACCTTCGGCCCCATTGTGACTTTTACAGCGTCAGCAACATCGGATACGCCCTGTAACATAGCAGCCCGAGCCCCAACCCCGAAACTGATATCTTTGGCTGCATAGTTTCTGCTGCTTATAATCCGCCCAGAAACCTTTATGGTAAGAGAGGAACACCAAAAGAAAATCACAATCGGAATCAAATAATTGATCAAAGGTTCAGAACTGAAACAGCCAGCTGAACTTAATTATTCTGGAACTAGTATATCTTCTACAGCATCTGAAACCGATACAGCCAGAGGAATTTTGTAAATATAGAAGGTCAAGGTGGGATTTTTCCAAATTTTAAGTATCCTTGCATCACTAATGCAACTCTCTGGACTTCAAATTTGACACCTCTCTAGCAGTTTCTGGGTTACCAAACAAAAAATGTCCATAAACGAAAATGCAACCAAACTGGCAAGCAGACCCATAGAGCTCAACGAGACTAACCAGTTTTCTGGATGTAGAAGAGCTGCAAGACAAGCAAATCCAGAAAGAATAAGATACTTAGCTCATTGGTCCACATTGGTTCACGGATATTACAAGTTTTAAAATGCTCACTAAACCAAACATACCCAACTGAAGAAGATAACTTCGACAACACTCGGTACATTTCCGCTTGCAAAAGCTCAAAGAAAGGGATGCGTCAGGGTTTAGGGTTTTTCTGGGGTTTTTGTTTAACAATGACGATCAAAGAATCTGCTAAGAAATTGAAATTTCCTCCAAAGAGCTTAACCTTTTTCTTTAGGCCGAAAAGAAGAAACAAAAAGTCTGGAACTTTCTGTGTTTTTGGGTCGAGCTCTGTTTCTTAGATTTCCAATCACCTTTGGCCCATTTCACATTTCCAGTGGCCCATAATTCTCGTTCCTCTAGGATTCGTACAACGGCGATAAAATTAAAATCTGACGGAAGAAATTATATCAAGTTGAAAAAGAAGTAAAATAATATAATAACCTGTAATTATGTTCAATCAACAAACCAATTTGAATTTCACATGACCAAAAATCGGTTTTTCTTCTTGAAACATTCTTTCATCAGATACAATAAACCACACCACTACGTAATCCGCAAACAAATCATGAGTTTTTCTGTCTGCATCAGAATCTTTGTCTAGGAACATACAAGACCACTTTGGCTCCTACAAGAGGAGCCAATGCTTTCGGAGACATAAACGTATGGCTCTCGTTGAATCTCTCTGATCAACACCAAAAATGAGAGCTGCCCTTTTGAAAGTATAACGAATTTAAGTATCTAGCTTCGTCGGTTGGCACTGCAGCTTAAGCTTCTCTAGATCTTCGTTCTATGAACTTGTATCAATGGGTACAGTTCTTGCTGGAGACGAACCAGAGCTGCTGCTGCTTTCTCCATTGGTTGTAACATCCGATTGAGCTGAGGAGTTCATTGACTGGTTGCTATTTGTGGGTGCTTGTCCTTCTTCTGCGAGCTTCCTAAGGAGGTTCATGACCGTTGGAAGGAATTTCGTCGACAAGGAAAGAAGTCCAGGTAGCTGTTGTTGATCAATGATGAAACATTCGCATTTCAGAGATTATAATTAAGATCAAACAAAGAACAGGGGAGAAATTGAAATAAGGATGTTGGGAAACTTGCTCATACCGCGCCATTGCGAAATTCTCCTGAAATATTTAATTGCACCCACAAGGCTTTGGAAACAAGGTAACCCACAAAAAGAACACCGAGCCATAGAGGATTTCTGCCACAAGAGATGCAGGCAAGAAAAGTCAACGTGGGTAGGGAATCTTATTTTTATGAATAAGCTGACTCAGTTCAAAAGAATTGCCAAGAGTACCTTAAGAGAGTCATAAATTCATTGAATCCAAGAACAACCAAGGCAAGGATTGCCCATGGAGGTGGCAGCCAGTTGTTATTCCGTCGGTTAGCTTCCTGAAATTCAATGTGGCTTTATCAGAATGAAACCTCTAATATTTTTCCGGCTGTTAGCTTACGACCCACCAAATAAGAATGGCGATAAGAATCTAGAAACGACATGACCCAAAGATATAGTTAAAGCATCATACAGCATTGCCAAATTCTAACATTGGCACGTGTGAATGATAGATCAAACCTGGCATATGTTGGAAAGTGGGATTGCAAAGAATACCTGTGCAGAAATGGCCTGTGTAACGGTATATTCTGTCTCGTTTTTGAATTGCCTCCACAGTGATTTACACTGTACGGGGGTGATCAACGTCTTTTCTGCTGCAACCTGATAATAACCACGGAACAATTGGGAATTTTTATATCTCAATTGCGTGAGCAATTTTTTTTTTTTTTCTGCGCGACAGGTGTGAGCAATATATATTCTCATTATATAAAGTGAGTGAGGTTTTAGTCACCTGCTCCCAAGTACTTGAGGCGAGTGAATCAATGGTGCTGATGTCCTTGCTGGTAGCATTGCTACTCGCAGAATTAAAGAGAGCAAGAGTCAATGTCTTCTCAATATTGTCGAGTTCATCATCCAAGCGTATAACAGCCATAACAGACAACAGCTTCAAGGACTAGAAAAAGTGAACAAGGGTAAAATCAAAATCGAAAATTGCAACCGTGTAGAAGAATAAATGTTGAGATATTTCTCTATTAGGTAGGTTTCATACTGCAGAACGAGCCATTTTTGTGATTGCTCTGATGTCCTCCTTTCCAGTCCAAACACGTGGCATTGAGTCAGAATCATGGCTGAAGATTGTAGCAAATCTGAATAGAAGTTTGCTTAATCAGAAAGCTGTGTAAAAGACAGAAGTAATAAATGATGAAAGACTAGTTAAGTGGTGATACCTATCCTTCATGCGCATCAGCGCTCTTCCAGCCTCTTCCTTTGCCTTGGTTTCAACAATTCCCCGTGCATAATTTTCAAGGTCAGTGAGCATTTTATTCCGTGTTTCTTTGTCCATGTCAAAGCCAGATAATGCATCTGAGAGACCAAAAACAGCCAATTCTCCTTCCCGTCTTAGAAGCTTTCTTATTGCTGGCCATGTCTCATCATTAGCCCCATCGAGGAGAGCTTCCACCGGCCCAGATAATGCTACATTTAGTTTTGACTGCAATGACAATTATCTATTAGGAAGGTCCAGATAAAAGTTTACAATTGTTTGGTGCTAGATTATCAAAACCAATATGCGTGGCTTTTTGCTGTTTGAGAACTCCATTTACCTCATACAGAGTAGTCAGTTCAGACAATTTTGCAGTACGAACAGAAGAGATATGGGCTTCAATATCACGCTGAAGCTTTTCCCGAGTTTTTGATGTATCCCACTTTGCTTGTTCAATAACAGCCTCTGCAACAAAACATTTTCTTTATGATTTCATAGATGTCGGGTAGCTCTTAATGCTTCGTACATATTATAATCTTCAGGTTCCATCATGCTATCCTATATCACAAATATATTCAGCAGTACAATAAGTTATACCTCCACATCCTTTATCAAACTTAGATACGCATGACTGAGCGCATGAGTCTGCTGAGACAGAAAACCCTTCTCCAGCATTCAAGGCATTCTCAAAAGCATTCTTGAAGTTTTCAAGTGCTCCAGATCTCAAATGTCCAAGCAAGTCTTGGAAAGTTGGTTGAACAAGCTGGATAGAACAAAAAGAAAATAAGTGCCTAATACGATGTGTCTGCTTTCCTAACAATGATGAGAGTCTCTGAATGTTTACAAGCGATGCGTAATTGCAACAAAACACAAGTATACCGGTCACTAGTTAAGAGTAAATTTGCATTACTTGCAATAACTTTTCTTGTAGCTGTTGCCTCTTGGATGATCTTACACCTTCTTCAAAGTATGTTGCTTCTGTGTCATACCTATGAAAAAAATCAGGAAAATCATAAAAAAAGAAACTCATACCCTCCTAGAATCAACTATAAAATCTATAGTTTAGTAAAGTCAGCTCAGGAANCAGCCCAGGAAAAAAAAAAAAACTGTAAAAAAAAAAAAACTGTAAGAAAAAAAAAAAAACTGTAAGAAATAATTCACCACGTTTTTCTTACTCTGATAAACAAGACTGTATAATTGAGCTCAACTTTTTCCCAAATCCGGAAACAGGACCAGACTGTACGGCCTCTTCCAACTCACACCAATTCTATAACAAAGTTCGAATATATCTATTAACAAAAGAACCATTCAAAAGGATCAAACGTGAAGTTGTATTTGGATATTTACCTCATTAGCAATAAAACTAGAGAATTTTTCATTGGCAATTTCCTCACATCGCACAGTTGCTACCATGACCTGCGCAAGCCAGCGCATAAATTACAAGACCAGAAGGAACAATGACGCCAAGAAAGAGCGTTAAGCAACCAAAATTACCTTGTGTGCTGGAAGATCCAAGTCTTTGTTTTCTTTAATGACTTGCCACATCTGCTTTGCACTAAAAGCAAACGCATTGGCAGGGACAACTCCCCGTCGATCACCAGCAAGTCCACCAGGTGCGACAGATTGGAAGAATCGCTGTCTCAAGTTATAGACCTTTCATTTACAGAAAAAAAAAAAGAAGGAAAAACATTAATACCACCTACAAGCCATCTGTTGAGCAATTTATCAAATAAGGTGGCCCTGGATTTTCTCCAAAATGTAAAGCTAATTGTGAAAGGACCTGCTCTTTGAATTGCTCTTCCTTTTCTTCATAACTAGAGAGAGCAACTACTTCAACCTGTCACACAAGAAACAACTCCATTTCTTGCTCCTAGCAAAAAAAGAATGATACTAAGTTCTTATATAATGCCAAGCAGACGTACATTGAAGAAATCACTAAGTGGAGTTTCTTTGTGTGCCTGAGGCTTGGGGACTGAATCCCATATCTGTACATCAGCAAAAAGTATAAGGGATTGCACTATAAGTCAAAGCACATAAAAGCTAAAACTGTCTCTTCTTTTACCTTTTGAATGTCTTCCCTCAACACTGGTTCTAAATTCTCCAGTGGCGTCTGCAATTATTCCAGAATTAAAAACATCCACAATAATCCAGAAAACAGAATGATGAAAACAAGAAAGCACAAATGCATACTCGTGTTTTATCTCTTATGACAAACATCAAAGTCGTCTTCCGCGGACTAAACAACCGCATCATAACCTGCTCACAAGTAGTAAGCAAATAGTGTTAAGACTTCAGATTGGAGATAACTTATCGTGATAAGAAGATACAGGGGAACTTACCTGGAACACAGTCTTTAAAAGAGGTTTATTTGCTGCTTGTTCCCGACCAATATCATGACACCACCTGCATTACAAGTCCGAGAAACAGTACGATATAAGATAAATATCGCAAAAGATGTCCTGTAATCTATTTATACCATAGAAACTAAAGTACAGGGCACCACTTACATGTTTATAAGAACAATGTCTGAGACAGCAAGTGCAAAGAGAGCACTCTGTTTCTCGAACGCAGTATCATCCTAACATCCATATACAAGAAAACTGCATAAGCCCTAACTAAACATTCTGCACTGCTATATTCTTTTTCGACAGCAATTTCTTGGTTTTATACAGTGCAATAAACCAAGTTAAGCCTCTAATCAGTACAATTTAATAATGTATCGAAGTCCTCCACAATAATGCAACAGCTAAAAATAAGACACACTAACTGGCCTGTGATAAAAAAAATTAAAAGAGTCAAATATGAAAAGGATCGAAGTAACACACCTCACCACGCTCTCTCCCATCGGTACCCTCTAGATCCATCACAACTGTGCAAGGCTCAATACCAGCGCATCTAGCAATCCAAATTCCCTTAGTCGTCTGAGACCTGAAATAAAGAAATTTTCAGCGGTTAGCGAATCTTTAATTTGAAGCTAAAAATACATCGGAGAGAGTATAAAAGGAACAGACATGCCTTCCTTTAAATGCATCCATTTCCCTAAAGTTTGTTCCAAACAAATGATTCAGGAGCGTACTCTTTCCTGCAAATTCAACCAGAATGACTTGAAATCAGCCAACATACAAAATCTAATCCAGAAGAAGCAAAGTTATACATTTAAGGATTTGATACATACCACTACTTTGTGGACCCATAATTGAGACAACAGCATATGATAGTCCACATTCTTCCAATTTAACCTCCTTGATGAACTGATCAACACCAGGAACATTAAAGACACCATCTCCATCAATAAGCTGTGTAGAACAAGCGGCATCTGCAATTCCAATTAATTAAGAATTAGCAGTCTGTTTAAGTAAGCCCAAAGTGTCTGTGAGCCAAGAAAGATATTCCGCATGTAAACAACTGGATCTGAAATTCAGTCTTTGTAACAGCTTCAAAATCTAGGCTTTTCTACTCATCACTCGGGTACGAGTGTCCCCTTTAAACCCAGATTCACGATTTTGGAACTTCTATTGATGCCTAGCATTAGCCCAACATTCAGATAGCTATTAATTCACAAAAAACCTAGTTAAATCAGATTTTTCAAAAACTCCCCAATCTCAGATATAAAGCAAATCTAACGTCGACATCATCTTTCACACTAATCTGCTATCAAAATAACAATTGAAGAACCAATCACCTACCATCGTATGAGCAAGAGACTATCAAAATTTAACAACAGATGGATCACAACCCAAATCACAGAACTTACAAAAACAAAACTGAAATCGAAAAAGAATAACGCTTGGTCAAAATAAAAACTGATCAGATCAAAGGAGAGAAAAAAAACGGATCCACGAGATCAGGAATATTTATTAGCAGAGAAGGGAAAAGAGATGTATGTATAAATTACCCATTATCGTTCAACAAGCGCAGATAGAGTGATGAATGAAGAAGAGACTGGCGAGAAGAAAAAAGAGACTGAGATCTCAATGGAAAACTCGAGCTATGTGGTGCGCACCGGTGCTTAGACGACTGCTTCTCGTAGGGTCATAGGAGCTTCTCTATTGACAAAAGAAAAATGCCAAAAAAAAAAAAAAATTATTCTTTTTTATTTTTCCAACGAATATCTACTTTTTACGGGTTTTTAATTGTTCTCACTCAAAAAAAAATATCATTTTTACCTGAACATTTAAGAAAATGTATGATTAACAAAATATATATATTGTAGACGGCAAAGAAAAAACAAAATATATATTTTCCACACCAAAAAAAGATAAATATATATATATAAATATATATATATATACACATTTCACCTCAAATACATATTCTTAGAGATACTTGGAAAATATTTGCATTGGTACTAAAATATTCTTAATTCATTATACTACTAATGTAAAAAGCTAGTTTCACAAGAAAATTTTCAGGTAAAAAAATTTGTTTTATATATAACAAAAGAAATGATGATATACTCATTACATTTGTAGACGGTAAAGCTAAATAGGGTCCCACGTGGGAATTTTCATTGATGCATTGGCTGGACAATATGATAGTGGGCCCCGCATTAAAGCCCAATTTTAGTTGGGATCCACATCGCCGCCTATTCACCTTTCTATAGTTTGGACGGTGTAATATGCTCCGACATACTAACACGTGGATTTTCCACCGTCCGATTGATTTTTCGTTGACCCCATTTTCTTTTTAAAAATGGTGTAGGAATGTATGCGTCAATTATAATATTTTACTAGCATTATTAGAATTTGATTGTTTTGATTTTTCTTTCAAACTTTGTTAAAACTATGTTAATATGTTAATATTTTGAAATATTATTTTTTAAATATTATTTTATAAACTTGTAATCCGAACCAAAATAATTGATTTATATTAAAGAAATTGAATCTGATAAAATATTCAAATAGATTTTAAATCTATATAACTAAAAACCGAATTCGAACTCGAACTGAAACCAAAAACAAGAACCAAATTTTAGTTTTCTAGAATTATTATTATTATTGTTGAAATTTTATATAAAAATACTTCTGAACTCGAACTCGATCTATACCGAATCAAGTCATATAAAAAAAAACCCGAGTAAATATTAAATTAAAAGAACCAAATTAGAGGAACCAAATCTGATAAAATACCATAAATGAGTCCTAAATCTATGTAGTCAGAAAAACGAATCCAAACCGGAATCAAAACCAAATGAAAAACCAAATTTGTAACCAGTATATTTTTATTAGTTTTTTTTCTATTAAATATTTATTAGTTTTAAATTATATATATATATATATATATTTATAACAAAACTCATCATAATTCTATTTTAAAGGGTAGTTATAAATCATATGTTAATATTACCATAAAGTTTATAATACTTTCTTGCTTTTAATATATAAGACAAATTTACCTGTATGATTTTGAAATTGATGTTTTTCTTAAGAAAAATTTGGCAATACAAATTCATTTCTAATATTAACAAATGTAATAGACTTTTGTTGTGGTCGAGTATACATGTTGTTTACAATAACAAATTAAATCTAAAATGTGTTTACATTGAAAAATACTAACAATTTTACAAGAGGCCTAAGCAAATAACTAAAGGCTATATCGAGGCCCAGTTTGGAAAATCGAACGGACGAAATCATCGTATCTAGAGACCGTTTGTTTTACAGACAAAACAGTTTCGTTATGTGATGGGTGAACATGTTGCAGTTCCGATCAAAGACTTCGTTCAACAACAATGCTCAAGACTCTCTTGTAGAGTTGGATTGGTTGACAAGTTTTTGTCTTCGTTATGCCAACCGAAGAATACAGCTTTAGATTCCCAAGCTTACACGAAACTTGTTCTGACAGCCACAAAATCAGGCTCCGTGGTACTCGGAAAGCTTGCGCATTCTCATATGATCAAGTCTTCCTTTAATCCATGTCTATATCTGCTCAACAATTTTCTTAATATGTATTGCAAGTGCCGCGAATTGGGTATTGCACGCCAGATGTTTGACAGAATGCCTGAACGAAACATTATTTCTTTTAATTCTTTGATTTCTGGCTACAGTCAGATGGGATTTTATGAACAGGCTATGGAATTTTTTCTTGAAGCTAGGATTTGTAATTTGAAGCTTGATAAGTTCACGTATGCCGGTGCATTGGGCTTCTGTGGAGAAAGATGTGATCTTGATTTAGGCAAATTGTTGCACGGGTTGGTTGTTGTCAATGGACTATCTCAGCAACTTTTTCTGATCAATGTGTTGATTGACATGTATTGTAAGTGTGGAAATGTTGACCAAGCAATGTCCTTATTTGATCGATGCACAGTAAGGGATCAAGTGTCATGGAATTCTTTGATTTCCGGTTATGTCCGGTTTGGCGCGGCAGAGGAACCGCTTAATCTGTTGGCTAAAATGCATAGAGACGGCCTAAAGTTGACTACTTATGCTCTGGGAAGTGTATTAAAGGCTTGTTGTATGAACTTGAAAGAAGGATTGATGGGGAAAGGTATGGCAATTCACTGTTACGCAGCAAAACTTGGAATGGAATTGGATATAGTAGTCAGTACTGCATTGCTTGACATGTACGCTAAAAATGGATGTTTGAAGGAATCGATAAAGCTTTTCAGTTTGATGCCTGCCAAGAATGTGGTTACGTATAACGCAATGATTTCTGGGTTTACCAAGATGGATGACGTAGATGAGGAAGCTTCTAGTGAAGCCTTTAAGCTCTTCATGGATATGCAAAGACAGGGAATTAAACCCTCGCCATCAACATTTTCAGCTGTGCTCAAAGCTTGTTGTATGGCAAAAACCTTGGAGAACGCAAAGCAAATCCACGCCCTCATATGTAAGAACAATTTTCAGTCTGATGAGTTCATTGGGAGCGCTCTAATCGAGCTGTATGCTCTATTGGGTGCAACTAGAGACGGAATGCAATGCTTTGCTTCAACACCAAAGCAAGATATTGCCTCCTGGACATCGATAATTGATTGTCATGTCCAAAACGAGCAGCTTGAAAGCGCATTTGATCTGTTTCGACAGCTTTTTTTATCCCATATAAGACCAGAAGAGTATACAGTTTCACTTATGATGAGTGCTTGTGCTGATTTTGCTGCATTAATCTCAGGAGAGCAGATTCAGTGTTACGCCATAAAGAGTGGAATTGATGCTTTCACTAGTGTTAAGACCTCTAGCATATCTATGTATGCAAAATCAGGTAACATGCCGCTAGCAAATAAAATATTTATCGAGGTCCAAAACCCAGACGTTGCAACATACTCAGCTATGATCTCAAGCCTTGCTCAACATGGTTTTGTTAGAGATGCTTTGAACATATTTGAATTGATGAAAACCCACAAAATCAAACCAAACCAGCAAACCTTTCTCGGCGTTATAATAGCGTGTTGCCACGGAGGATTGGTCACACAAGGAGTAAACTATTTCCAAAGCATGACGAACGATTACGGGATTATCCCGAACGAGAAACATATCACTTGCCTCGTCGATCTTTTAGGTCGCACGGGAAGATTATCGGATGCTGAGAAACTGATATTGAATTCTGGATTTCTCAACCATCCGGTCATGTGGAGAGCATTACTAAGTTCTTGCAGGGTTTACAAAGACAGCATTACAGGAAGACGCATTGCAGAGAAATTAATGGAACTCGAACCCGAGGCCTCTGGCTCATACGTATTGCTATACAACATTTACAATGAGTCCGGAGTCAATTCTTCAGCTGAGGAGGTTAGAGAGCTGATGAGAGATCGAGGGGTTAAGAAAGAACCAGCCCTGAGCTGGATCATGATCGGTAACCAAGCTCATTCCTTTGCGGTCGCCGACTGTAGTCACCCGTCGAGCCACATGATCTACACGTTGCTGCAACTGCAGTTAGAGACAATGAACACTATAGATATTGAATATGACACTCTTGTTCATTCTTGCTCTGTTACATAGTGAAAACTGGAAACTAAATGCCAATTTTGTTCTTCTAAGATCTTGATAAATTACGAGAATACCACTCTTTGTTCATTAAAAATTGGTCCTGTGGCCCATCGTAAAAAGCCCATGTTCCTCGTTTTCTCGCACTTTGCCGAATAGAACTGCGGAAAGCTATCGCAATCTCGGAGAAGGGGAGAAGAAATGGCGGCCAAAACCCTAATCAAGTCGGGAGCTTCGTTGGTGAATCGGTTTATGTTGAAGCCGACGACAAATCTTGTGCAGAACCACGTTAGATCTTCGTTTCAACAGATAGCACCTCAGGGACAAAATGTCCCGCCATATATTTTGCCGTCATTGTCGAATCTACAGAGCTCGCTCAATTCGCCCCCTAACGACACTAATAGGCTTCATGAACTCAAGGAACGTGGCTTTCTTTACCCTTCTGGTCTTCCTTCACTTGAGTTCTTCTTACCAGAAGGTACTTCGAGCTCTTACCCTCGTTGGTTGTATCTGTCAGTAACTAATTTGGTAATTTGTTCTTACTCTCCTGGGACTGCATATCGTTTATAGTTTATACAGTCGCGATAATGCAGAAGTAGCAATCAGATAAGTGTTCTCTTGTTTTTGGCGGATTTTGTGTCGATGTTTGATCCTTGCTGGAATCAGAACCTTTTCTTGCTTGCTCATATGCCTTAAACAATAAAAAGAATGTTGGAAAATGTAAAAAATTTAGCTCGTTTATTCTGTCCTGTTATTGGGCATTTGGTGCCAGTGGAATTAGTGAGCTATGATGTGGTGTTCTGGTCCATGGATTTGATATAATGGCGAGGTTTGAAGTGCTTGTAGCATTGAGAAACAGATATTTGTTTATTATGTCTCCGCTTGCAAGAGGTGTTAAGAATCTGGCTGTGAATTGTGCTTGAGAATGTTTTATGTCCTAAAGAAGAGTTCAGTTTTCTATTGTTCCTTGGACTTAGGGCATTAGTTTTCACAAAGTTGTGCATTTTGCAACTCTCTGTTGCCTTTCTAATATCTTGGTATTTGCCAATGTAGTCAATCCTTCAAGTGAGCCATTGCTCCTATTTCCTAAGAGGACATTCCAACCAAGCACGATAAGACGTAAACGGAACCATGGATTCTTTGCTCGGTATGATTCTGTGTCAACCTTTTATTTTTGGCCAAGAATAGTCTCGCTTCTAATCCTCATCAAACTAGTAAATCAAACCAAACGATTGAAATTCTTTTAACACTTTTTACTCGTGAATCATGCTCCTACTAATAGAAAGTACATGATGTTTGAATGACCGAAACTGTTTACTCATAAGATGGTTGAATGTCTGAATAAGAACAGGAAGGCAACCAAAGGTGGACGCAGAGTCATTGCTCGGAGAATAGCGAAAGGACGTCACAGAGTCACAGCCTAGAATTTCTCTAATCTTTCCATTGATGAATCTCTGGTTATCAAAAAGGTTTCTAGGTTTTCCTTCGGGTTAGAATGTCTAGAACTTCGATCTCATAAATAAACTCGATCTCTTCGTACCCATGTTTGAATGTACTGTTGATCTCAGTATCAATTGAAGCTTTATTTTTATTTTTATCGTGGAAATTAGTTTTGTACATGCTATCGACAAGTTATCATTGTTTTAATAATGAAGCAAAATTACAATAGTAAAAATCGTGCGTTTTTTTCCAAAACATTAAAAATGATGTAAAGAGAATCTCAAAGTTGACCAATTATATTGTACATGAAACGTGCAATGTATTGTGACAGTCTACATTTTGACCCCACAAAAAAATCGCAATAAGCGACAAAAACAAATATATGAAAGACAATAATTTTCAATATAGAGGCAAATCAAACTGACCATATACAAACACATTTGTACGTAAATGACGATTGAGAGAGATCGTACATATTCTCCACATATATATATACATCAATATATGTTTGAATGTGCTCACTAATTGTGTAAATAAGGACAAACTCTTTATGTAGTATAATTTTTTTCCACACACTTATGACTATAATCTGAATTAAGAACGTAGCAACATTTATGTTTTCTCCTATTAAGCAAATTCAATACAAAATGTTTATTAAAAGTATTTAATGTAAAATATCACGATCCTTATACTATTTCTGTATAAATGAAATATATGGAAAATATCACATGTGGGTGATTATTTATGTTCCCTCTTTCCTTCTTATATAAATAGATATAAAACGTATATAGATTCTATATAGGTATTTATTACGTATCCATGTCTAGGAATCCCATGTTGATGGAGTGGGACTAGGGTTTGCTTGAGTAGTGACGTACTGTCCACAAGAGATTGGTGGTGATGAGGATGATGATGATGATGGTATGATCATGTGATTGATGTATGAGTCTTCTCGATGATGAGGATCAGGGATTTGCAAGTTGTACGTTGTGGGAAGAGAAAGGCCATGATCTTGTGAGATTGGTGAAGAGGAGAATAGTACTTTGCCTTCGAGAACTTCTCTACATAATGGCTTCGTGGCATTATCATTGTATGGATTCACGAACACGTTGAGTTTGTTAGCATCTTCATAGTCTTGAATGGTTTCATGGAAAGCAGAAATTGGGAAGTCTAGTAAAGCTGGCCATTGGGAATCATTGTCTTGAGAATTCGATGAAGAAAGTAATGGTTCATGATGATTGTTTATGATCGGTGTGGTTGACAAAACATCGAGATTGTTGTAAAGGTTATTGTTTTGATGATGAGGTTGGTTTGTGTTGTTGTTGGTTATAAACTTGAAATCTCCTTCTCTTGAGGTTGCAGGGAACATCAATGGGGTCATAAGATGAGGAGAAGGAATAGAGAGGTGGCTTGCAGTGATGAAATTAGGGTTAGTGTTTGTGATGATATTGGACATGAATCTTGAACTTTCATCGTCGATAGTAGTAGAGTTGAATCCATTTTGATGATAAGGAAGGTTAGTGAGCAAACTCGCCATTGAAGAGAGATGATGATGATGAATATGATGACCATGATGATGGTGAGACATGAGCTTCTTTTTAATGCTTGAATTCCAGAAATTCTTCACCTCGTTGTCTGTTCTTCCAGGTAGATGTTTAGCAATTTGAGCCCATCTGTGTCAAAACCCATTGCATAAAAACAATGTGATTAATTACAATGAGTTGTTTTAATCTTCAATCTATATATAATAACACATTTATAATGCTAATTAAATGACAAACCTGTTACCAAGAATGCTGTGAAGCTCAATGATAAGAGCAGCTTCTTGAGGAGAGAAGCTTCCACGTTTGAGATCAGGTCGTAGATAATTAATCCATCTTAATCTACAACTCTTTCCACATCTCTGCAAACCTGCAGATTAAGAGACACAAAACACCAAATTTATCAAAATCTAAACACATAAACTTTTGATTATATGTGTATATATACATATGTATATGTGAGTGTGTGTGTGTGTATAGATATGTATGCCTGCATGTTTAGGAACAGAGCTCCAGCATCCATGGCCATAAGAATTGATGTAGTTGATGAGTTTTTCGTCTTCTTCAGGTGACCAAAGCCCCCTCTTCACCTTTTGTTTGTTGCAACACGAATGATGACCCATTTTCTCTATCTCTCTCTCTCCGAGTCTCCCTCTACGAATGTTTGTACGATGTTGAAGGCTTTTAACTTATAATATTCGAGAACTGGTGAGATTATATTATTACCCACAATTAAAATGAGAAACGGCTGCACAAATCTTTACATTAATTAACTATAATAAAAGTAATATAAAGGTAATAATTCACCACCTAATGATGTGGACCCACTTTTTCTATGCGAAAAAAACATATACAGTAATGTTTACTTTTAAAATTAATATTGAACTCGTAATCTAACAAGCAGTACTATGTCAAGAGTTATAAAGACCTAAGTTAATGAAACCAATACTTATAATATACATTTTTCATAATATAAATATAATTTAATTTAATATGACATATATAAATAAAACAAAATAATTTGTTTTTACAATAGTCTATTAATTTTATTTTGGTTTTAAAAAACTCTTTCCACATAGTTTTCATAATAAAAGTTTGTTTTCTTTTTATATATATGTTGACTAAGCCAGTTTTTATGATATATTTAATCGGAAATAAGATTTAATCAATTTTAGATTTGAGAAAAAATTTTTAGTAGAGAGATATAATTAAATTTAACCTAATTCTAGAATTAACTTAATCTTCGTTAAAATAATCTATTTTCTGAGAAAACTATTTACAAAGATAAAAATATAAACTAGGAAAACCATTATAATAAAAAATTTTTAAAAATTACAGGGCCTCCAAAAATTAGATTTATTTGAAGATATCTGAAATGAATGTTTTTTTGCACATAGGCACGTCTCTGCTAACAAATTGCAAAAGTTTTTTTTTGTCCACATCAATATTAATATTGGGGCATAATGGCCGGCCCATTAGCCAAATTCCTACATAAATCTCGTAGGCGGTAGGATTCGATCCTTGGATGTATATGCATCTGCTTTTTAGTGGACTTACCACTAGCCACTAGACTAAAAACCAATTGCAACAAATGGCAATAGTTTGATTAAAAGAAAAATAATACTACATTAATTTACTTTATATATGTGGGTTTATAGGACACTGAAGACGAGAGTGGGCAGTGTATTTTTTTAGGGTTTTGTGTTATAAGAGGTTAAAAGGCTAAAAGCTGAAGTATCTTGTGAGTAAGAGGCTGTGTGGCTTATTACAGAATCATGGCTATTGTCTTCTTCTACACAGACACGTGTTGCCCATGCAGATACTCTCAGTCCTACTCCTCAGCTTATAAATGTAATTTTCTATTTGTCTTAATTATAAATTTGAAATATGCAAGTGATTTCAATCAATAAGTCTCGAAAGAAATTAACAGATTCGGATGGCATAAATATAATATAAAATAATAAGGATTGCGAACAAAGGAAGCAAAGTTGAAATATTGACATAAAGGGCTGGAATGCAACTTTACATTAGATTCGATTTTCACTTGACTTTAAGAATTAGGTCAAGAGTAAGAGTGAATTATTTATAGGGAAATACATATAAGTCAATTAAAGTTTTGTCGTGATCGGTCGAATCTTACTAGTCGTAAGCAGTTGTAAGCAATGACGGATATACATATTATATGAGAATTTATGAACTAGTAGATGATATAAGGCATATTCATCCAGATTCAGTTAAATTTTTCTTATGACTACTGTCGTGATTACATAGTCGTAGCTAAATAAAACCATCACTTCAATTCGTTGCTATTTCAGAAGCAAATTGTGACTCATTGAAATTTAGCTTGCTTAAATTGTGTAGTTGTGTTAATTTAGATGGGAAATTTATTGGAAACGAGTTAGGTTTAATGGCAGTATCCATATAGATGGGTTTGATAGATTACCAATTGTAGTATCAGTTTGTACTCATATAGGTGGATTTAAGAGATTGCCAATTTTAGTATGGTGTATCAGTTTGCATCAATCTGAACTTATTGGAGACAGAGATATCCATTTAGTTTTTAAAATTTGAGTAAATATTAAAACTACAGGGACAGTGTTATAACTATTATAAGTAAATAAATGTAACTTGCAGTTTCAGATTAATAACACATTTCTCATACGTTTAAATTAATTCATATATATATATAATGTTTAGTGGCAGTTTAAGATGAGTTTAGTTTGGAGTATATATATTCAGCATATGAAATGATGATTCAGTTGCTCTGGTCAACGATTCAATATTTCGTTTATTATCTCCTTGGCCACACTCTCTTTTACACATTATCTCTATTTACTGTATATGTAACTTTTAACGAATATAAATATAATATCATTTTTTGTTTTTCTATACCAATGAAAACTCATTCCAACAATATCATACATTTGTTTAAACACAAATTTTTTTATCAACAAAGCATTACCAATACCTTAAATACTCCAATTAAAAATCATACTAAAAAATAGGGTAGAAAAGAGAAGCAATAGTGGACGGTGAAAAACTGAGAAAAGTATGGTGTGTAGGATCTTTGCTTTAATACCATGTAAACACTAGAGTTTTAAAATTGAATTGCTTGAGTTTATTGAGAGTATATATAATACAAAATAACGCTATAAGAGGAATTACAAGAGTAGATATTAACAAATTTTATGTAAAATATTTCCATATCCCTAATATTTTTTACTACCAAAAACTTTTATTAGCATATTGATTTATACCTTTATTATAATTTTCTCTTCCTAAAATTTTTTCATGCGTGTAAACTCAGAACATCGATTATTAGTGTAAACTCTATAGAGGACATACTAACTCCACTAATTTCATGTTATCTTGTCTAATTTACTTGCTCATTCTTTATTTATCAGTCAACTTATATAACTTAATAGATAAATTTAGGTACCCAAAAATGATATATAGCTGCCGAAAATCTACTCTACAGTATTTTCACGGAAATTTTGATTCCAAATAATTACCTAATCCCGCTACAGAGTTTAGAACTAAGGTTTAGGATTTGAATTATTGTTTAAATCTTGATGATTACTAGATTATATACATATTAAATAGAGCATTGACAATATTTAAGTTTCATAGAACATACTTCTTATGCTTATATCAATGATCTAACAATAATACTGAATTGACATCAATGTTGTTCATAACATAACGACACAAACAGTTTATTTTAGTGAAAACAATTAATTAATTATTAGGGATGAATTAAATGCTTGTGACGGAAGCACTAGGCCCAAACATAAGATTCTTTTGATTTCTTCTTCGAGACCACATGCAACTAATAAAGAGCTTTCACACTTTTCTTTCTACTTTTGATGAGCCATCAAAGGACACTAACTTTCTACACATTTTGGCTTTTTGCTTTCAGTATAAGCTGTTTTTTAATCCAACTAAATAAATCAAATTATTTCCGAGCATATCCTCTTCATACATTTTTTTCACTCAAAATATATAAATAGAACGTACTGTTCTAAAGTTACAACATTTTTAAACCACACATAAGTCCGCTGAACATAAAAATATTCTCACATGACTAAAACCCAAACGAGATAAGCATTTTAATGCTAACTCTAAAAAGGACTAAACTAAAAACATAAGGTTAAAAAACCTTAAAAACTGTTATTCTGAATTCGAAAACGAAAGACATTGCCAAGTAACACGAATACAAAGCAGATGATGTAACTTTCTATAGCGATTAAAGATTATGTTTCTATACATAGAGCCGGACCTGAGTTTTATGAGACCCTATTCAAAATTTATAAGAAACGATAATATAAAAAAATAAAACAAATAAAATTCATGTTGGGAAAAAAATAATATCATAAATTAAAGAAACAACAAGTTAACAACTACATTTCTGAAAAATATCTCTTCTTGCGTTTTTCTCTACAAAATCATTCACCAAAATTACATAATCAAGATTTTTAAGCATACTTTTTTTATCGATAACATAACCAATCCATTTAGCAGCTCCTGTGACATAGTCGACCATAGGTAAGATTTTATCAACTTCAACTTCGAGAACTTCTTTCAGCTGAAGCAACTGAAACCGGAATGATGAGCATTATCCTATATGCAACTCGTACATTAGGATAACAATCCTTGAATCTCTTAAAAAAATCAGATATTTCAGCAGTCTTCTTTAATGCTTTGGTAGAATTTTTCTGAAAACTTCGATTTCCAGAAACAAATCATTCCCATCAATATCTGAAATTTATCCATACTTAAGAAAAGTTTCAAGCTTAGTACATGATGTCCTCAAACTATCTTTACTTCGTGAATTTAACTTCTCTAGGCTGAACAAAAATCCAAAGATACCTTCATATTCTTGAAATTGTTCTAACCTTGTATGAAAAGAAACTAAAGCTTGATCAGCGATTTTGATGAAATAATTAATTCTGAAATCCTCCTCCAAGCTTAGAACGGGGTTAGCATCATCACTTTTTTGTGGGTCCTCATCAAAGTGCGTTCTTCTTCGTATAAGGCGCTTACTCTTCTTCTGAAACACATGTTCAATATCCATAGCAACAACAACTTTTAAGGTTTCATCTTTTGCTTCCTGAAAATCAGTTTCTCTGTAGTTTTGAAAAAAAGAAGCTAACCTTTTTAGTTGAGAAAGAGCATCACTGATATCAATATATTCAGACTGTAGCTTCTTGCTCACTGTGTTAACCACAAATAATATATCATACCATATAACCATACCAAACAACAACTCAAACCCACCAATTTCATGTGTTTCACTTATAGACATTCAACATCATTTCTCACTTTTGGATCATCACTGTTTTCTGTCAAGTGAAGTAAGACATCTCTGATTTCTAGAATTCTAAAACGTATTGCTCTAACACTTTCAAGATGACTTTCCCAACATGTATCTGATAAGGTTTTAAGTGTGAGACCTCCCACCATTTTCTTGTAAATTTCTCGACTAGTCGTTGTAGGTGCAAAAAAACAATATAAACGTTGTATGAACCCAAAGAGAGAAATTGCTTTTTAGAAGATTTGGCAACATCACAATTAGCCAAATTCAGATTATGACAACCACATGGTGTATAATATACACTCGGGTTGATATCAAGCAATCTCTTTTGCACTCCCTTGTTTTTTCCTTTCATGTTGGATCCATTGTCATAACCTTGTCCCCTGACATTATCAGTGTCAGGATTAAGACCAACCAATGTCTCACAAAGTAACTCAAAGAGTCCTTTCCCTCATTTATCATCAACTTCCAGAAAAGTAAGAAAAAATTCGTCAACTTGACTTTGATCAACTTACATCCACACATTGAATAATTAGAGACATTTGTTCCTTGTGATTTACATCTGGAGTACAATCAAGAATCACTGAGAAATATTTTGTTTCTTTGATTTTCTTAATGATCATGAGCTTGATTTCAGATCCCAACATTATTATCAACACATTCTGAATCTTGGGGCTAAGATAGTGATAGTGATTTCTTTTGTTTCCAATGCGCCCGATGTGCTCCCGCATTATTAGATCAAATTCACCAATCATTTCAATAATTCCCCAAAAATTTCTATTATTATCTTCTCCAATTTTCTGTTTAGATCCCAGAAATGCTATATTACTCTTAGCCAAATACTTCACCACAGAAAATAGTCTATATAATAGCTCTCTCCAATTGAGCACACTTATCAATTGTCTGATCTCATACACATAATGTGAGCATGACTGCACTTATGTTGGCTAAGCCTTGATACGATATTAATCCAATCTGTAAACCCAATGCTTACTAGTTGAGTAGTATTTTGGTACCGAGTAAACAACTTGCAACAAAAATAATTGATTTTATTTGCAGTTGGTTGTTGAATACACTAACCAACGCCGATCTCTTTTCTCTCTATTCTTTAAATACCTTTTGTAATGTCTACGGGAAAAATGTATACCACTAGCATTCCTGGGAAATGCGTAATCTTCAGGAGGTGATAAATGACCTTTCTTAACCAATTAATCTATTAACCTTTGGTCAATTTTTTTCCAATTTGCAGGATCCATAATATCTAAAGATGAATCATATTCTGTAAACTGTTCATCCTCTACAGTTTTATTGACATCCTTATCATCTATCTCAGCCATATTCTCATTCTCTTCTTGGTTTTCACATTTTATTATAATCTCATCTTCTTTTTCCTTCTCAAAAGCTTCACAATGATCTTCACAAACCTCATCAGTTTCATCATCTTCAGTTCCATCTAATTCCTCAATTTTATCAACATCATCAGTCCTAGAACTAGAAGAGTTAGGTTTCTTAAAATACCTGGAAAAGAACCAGATTGAAATTTTATTGATTCTTCATGTCTTTACTTCTTTTCTCTTTTCTTAGCTCCAAATGGATATATTCTTAGTGAATTCATCTTTCTGTATAGAGAACTAAACATTCAATGGTTATCTAATCATATATACAACTCAATCAGAGATAAGAAATATACAAACTATAACAATTATACCTTAAGAAAACTCTTATTTCTTAACAATATCGATAATTTTTTGCAGGTTGGAGGCGTTTAAAGTGGAAAGGAAAAAATAAAAGAAAAGAGGTTGTTTTTAAAAATCAAATCGTTTTCCATTTATCAAATTTGTAAAATTCCATTTCTAAAAATTTAGGAACCTCTCTAATAACTAATATTTATATTGACGTTCAATTTTTGTGATTTCATTTTTTTCATAATTTTCTTTTTACTAAATTTTACAAAAATATAACTATATATATATATTATGCTTGGAAATTTTTTTTGCGGCCCTACAATTTGGGGACCCATTCGAATGTTTCATCACTATGAGCTCAGATCCAGCACTGTCTATACACCAGCAGATTGAATCCCTCATATCTTCCGGATACGGCCAAATCCCACATATCCTCTTCATACATTGTTCGTTACAATTATATACAAAAGTAAAACAAATTCCCATATGAAATTTCAAATCATGTTATTTCTTTATCTATACGTTTTTCTCTTTCTAAACTTTTTTTATTAATCACCTAAACACCACCCACATGCATATATCTTCCAGAAATTTGTCTCTATTGATAATTTCATGTTATCTAAAAGTTAATCCCTACATATTTTTAAATTGAACACTAAACATTTCAGCAAACTACTGAAGTGAAAATGTTAAAAGTCATTTTTTCGTCATCTTCTTAATTATTAATCTTGAGTTACAATCATGTTAGAAGTTAAAGATTACTTGTATTCTCTCTGTTTTTAATTACTTGACGTTCTAAAAAAATTTGTTTTTAAATAGTTGATGTTTTATATTTCTAATATATAATTGACCTAAATTTTCTGATTTTTCGCTTATTTATTTGTTTCTTCTCTCTTCTCACTTATTTTTTTTATCATCAAGTAATAAATAAGGGTAATGTAAAGTTTTGGGAAAATAAGCATGTATTGATCACCATAGGTACAAGTATATATAGAGAGTTACATATATAGAATGACCTAAAACCCAAATACAATATAAAAGGCCTAAGTATAAAGATTTACATATCTTTATCTCAATACCTCCCCTAAAGTTGGCGGTGAGATATCTTGAACTCCTAACTTGGATAATAGATATATAAACTTAGGCGTATGCAATGCTTTCGTAAGAAGATCGGCTGGTTGATCATGAGTCGACAAGCTCGGTGACAATAAGCTTGGAAGTGACAGCATCTCGAACAATATGACCATCTCGTTCGATATTTTTTGTGCGTTCATGAAAGACCGTATTAGCAGCAATGTGTATTGCCGATTTACTATCACGATACAGTCATGGGAGCATCATGATCAATACCAAACTAAGAATGAAGTTCCTTGAGCCAGTTTAGCTCATGCAAAGCATATGCTATAGAACGATATTTGGCTTTAGAGGAGGACAAAGAAACCATGTCTTGCTTCTTTGTTTTCCAAGAAACCCGTGAGTTGCCGAGAAGAATAACATATGCACTTAGGGATTCTCGTGTAAGAGGATAGGCGCCCCAATCTGTATCACAGCCATGAGATGAAGATTAGAATATGTTCAACAAAGTATTCCTTGGCCAGGCGTTCCCTTTAAGTGCCGGATTGTATGCAGAGCCGCATTCCAATTGTCTTGAAGTGGATTATGCATGAATTGTGATAGAATATGGAATGTATAGGAGAGTTTTGGTCTAGTAAAAGTGAGATAAATTAATTGTCCAACCAAATGATGATATGGTAAAGGATCCACAAGGGGCAGACCAGAAGCAGCAGACAGTTTCTGATTAGGCTCAATTGAAATTGTGGAAGGCTTGAAGGCCAATAAACCTGTTTCAGCAACAATATCCAAAGGATACTTCCTTTGTGAGGGTAAAAATTCTTCTGCATTCCTAGCAACCTCGATCCCTAAAACATATTTCAATTTTCCCAAATCTTTCATGTGAAAACACTCACTAAGATAAGCCTTGAACTATTGTAGGGTAGAAAGACAATTGCTGGCGACCACAAAATCATTGACATAAATCAGAATATGAATACAAACTTGCGATTTTGTGTAGGAGAAGTCTGATGGATCAGCCTTTCTTTGGACGAAACCGTACCCAACAAGTGCAGTGCTCAGCTTGGAGAACCAACATCTAGGAGCTTGTTTAAGTCTATAGATCATTTTCTTGAGTAAACACACAATATTAGGATCCTATGGCTCAAATCATGGTGGATGCTTCATATAGACATCCTCTTCCAAATCATCATGTAAGAAAGCATTGTGAACATCAATTCTTTGCCACTGCAACATCAAGTAGAATCTGTATGGTATACTATTTTACAATCGGTGCAAAAGTTTCAGAATAGTCCACACTTTCCGTTTGACGATTGCAAAGAGCAACCAACCTAGAAATTGTCCCATTAGCATGATACTTGATTTTCTAAACCCACTTAGAACCAATGGTCTTCTCTCATGGAGGCAAAGTAGTATCTGTCCAAGTCTTGTTTTGTTTCAGGGTTGAATGTTCATCACACATGGAGTCTCACCAAACCTCATCAACACTTGCCTCTTTGTAGGTCGAAGGTTCACGTGAAGAAGTAATACCTGCTAAGAATGCTTTGTAACTTGGAGAATAAGCAGCATTATAAACATAAATGCTAATAGGATACACTGTCTTTGATAATAGGATTTTATCCTATTTGTCAAATCCTATTACACTAAGATGTCAATGTAGTATAATAGGTGTCTAGGAGTGGTACTAGCAATCAGAGTATGATAGACTACTCTAATTCAAGCCAAATCAAATCAATATTTTGTTAACTATCAACTTAAATAATGAAATAACGGGAAATGGAAATAACAGTGAAATAAGCAATCAATGAATATAATGGAGAAATTTAAGATAACAAAATTGTGAAAATCAAGTGCAGTTAACACAGAAATCCAGTGCAGTGAAAACAACTAAGCAATGGATGAGAAGAAGGGTTTCTTAAGGAGCAGAGATCATGGACCAGCGTCTCACTTTAAGTCACTAAATTGCTTAACAAACTCAAGAAAGCTGATCTCTAGGCAATAAACTTATAACTATTGAGTCCACTCTCGTGGCAAACAATATCAGTAAAGCTATCAACCGACCTTATCATCATAAGCGTTTAACAACCGTGAAGCAACAATGGAACAGCCTAATAAACATCTTAGATAATTAATCTCTTAAGCTAAGGATGTAAATTTCTGAGATGATTTAATCGGACAATTCAACACACTTATCAGCAGCTAAAAGTCTAAAATCGTGATTTCAATTGATCAGAAAGAACAAGCATACCAAAACAAAAGAGATCTATATTATTATACTCTTAAGTGACTTAAAAGACTTTAAGATCTACGCTGATTTAGTTTGTTCCCTCAGGAACCTAAGTTAACTACTCGGAACTCATAGGTGAAACAATCAAAATACTACTCAAAGTGGATGACATGATCAAGGAATTCAGAAAGTTAACTTAGAGTGAAAGCAAACTGAAATTGAATGAAAACTTAGATATATATGAAAGTGAAATCTTGTTCTGGAATTACAACAATCAAAACCTCTCAAAGTTATTGAAGTAGCGGTAAAAGATTAGATAATCGTTTTTGTCACACAATGTAGGTATTTATACTGATCCCCCATAGAAAATAAAAAATAAGAAAGATAGGTGACTCGACTTTGTGGGTCAAGTCGAGTCATTGGGCCGTCAAAAGTGAAGTTGACTCAGCCTATTTGGTGCAATAGGATCTGTTGAGATATAAGGCCTGTCATAAATCGATCTGCTGACACTGTGAAATGATCTAAGTTCCCGTTGATTTGTGATTTGAGTTGCCAACGCTGTTGGTTTCCAAACCAAGTTACCATTGCAATCTAATCTGAGTTTCTGCTGGTGTCCAATCCGGGTTGCTGATGTTGTCTAATCCGAGTCCAAGCATCCTGAAAATAACTCCACATGCAATATGTATGCTATGCAAATGTAACCTATGCAATCAAAATACAAATGACTCGATTGTAATGTAAATGCAATAAATATGCATGAAAAATGAACTAAAAACAACACCTAAAATGAGTTAAAATACGTATATATCAGTCTTACCTGAGATTGTAGAGGAACCCATGATTGATGTGGGAAGAGCAAGAAAGGGGTGTGTATTAAGCTTGACCGCATTAGTGACAAAATACTTGAGCAAAACCAAGGGCTTCCTTGTCTGGTGCCAACACCCTAGAAGTTGTGGTAAACCACGCGATGGTGGTTCAACAGGCAAAGGAGGAGAACAATCAAATATATCAACTACGATAAGTGGTTTTGGATCAATTTGTGACAGAGAGCCCGGCGGCCGAAGACAAATCCGAAGATATAGCACCACTAGAGTTAGAAGTAGTAGCAGGAGTAGTAGGTGTTGGAGGAGTAACAGGAGACCAATCATCAACAAAAGAATCAGGAGAAAGACCACACTTATAAACATATTCTGAAGAACTATTTCAAGACCAAGAACTTGGACCCATTGTTTGTGCGAATCGAATTGACATATTTGGTATACTATCGTGTGGCCAAAAGAGAAAAAGTTCTTCAAGTTTTGTGCAACCTCAGATTTTTCTAGCATTAGAAATACCCAAACAACTCTTCCGTAGTCATCGATAATAGTCATAAAATAGGTTGCACCACACGTAGATTCTGTACGATATGGTTCCGAAACATCAAATGTATAAGCTCAAAAGGTACTGAAGCTTTTTTAGAACTTTCATTGAAAATATAACGCGTTTATTAAGACCGAAAACAAATTTCACAAGACCTTTGACTCTTGAAATTAATAGTAAATTTATTGAATAAATGTAAAGAGTTTAAAACTTGAGAAGACGGATGTCCTTGAGAAGACGGATGTCCAAGTCGACAATGCCACTAAACATCTAAAGATAGGTAACAGCAGCAGACAAATGATCAGATTTGGCAACGGTGAGTCCCATGAAGTAATACACACTCTCTCTCGCTCCTCACTAGCTCTAATCAGGATCCTCATGAAACGATCCTGTAAAAGACAAACTGTATCAGTTAATATAGCAATTCCACCAGTTTTCTTTAGAAGCTTAGAAACTAAAATCAAACTGCGGTTAAAATTAGGGACATAAAGCATATGATCAATTGCATAATCATCTTGCAGATATAATTTCCCAGTATGCGTTGCACGAGATCTTCGACCATTAAGAAACATAATTGTCAAAGAAATAACTGGGAGAATATCACATAAGGTCGACTTATCACCACTCATGTGATGTGAAGCTCCTATATTAAGAATAACATCAGTGATAAGTGCTTTACCATACATTTGATGTCCTTGAAGAAGAGCAATCAGTTGTGCAACTTGATCATTAGAAGGCAAAGCAGAAGACGATGTAGCAGCAACATTCACACAAGATGGAGTCCAACGACCGCGACCTTGAGAATTGGATTCTTCCAACCACCTCTACCTCTAGATGAATCATTGTCACGTTGTTGTTGCTGTTCGAGATACTAATCTAGAAAACCATAAAGTAAGAAGCACTCAGAAATATCATGGCCCTTACAATTATAGTTTGTGCAAAAACGTTGCACATCACAATTTCAAGTAGAAGAAACAACAATAGCTAGTACCGATGATGAATCTTGTTTAACTGAGAACCCAACAACATTAGCAACAACCTCTTGTGAGTGCATGTTCATCATGAGTAACACGAGCATAAACTGTATTGAGATCAGGTAAAGGATATTCGTTGATGATCTGGAAGCGAATAGAATGAAAGCATAAATCATCAAGACCAAACAGAAACTTGTAAACGCGACAGTCCTCTTTTTCTTTCTCAATGTCTTGCGCAGCATTACAAGAGCAAGCACGACAACTCCAAAAATCTTGAAGCTCTTGCCAAAGTTTACAGAGATACGACCAAAATACTCAGCAACATATTGACCTTCTTCTTTGCAATTTGTAATTTGATCTTGAACTAAGTGTTTACGAACTTCATTCTTCACAGAGTAGCGACTCTTAATAGACTCACAATAGAACAATTGATGAAGCCTATCTTCTGCTTAGCTTGTTGAAAATTTGAGAGTTTTGTAGTCCATTTGTTGTAGTTATCACCATGAAGAATAACCGGAGTAATCAACAATCCAGGATTGTCTGAAAGGTAAAGTGTGTAAGGAGAAGGAGAGGTAGAACCAACAAATTTATTTTGCTTAGATGTAGAAGAATCAGCCGACATGATGAAGAAGAAGTAAGAGAGCGATGAACGAAGGAGAGAAGAAGAAAGCGATGAGAGGAGAGAACAAGTACTCAGTTTTTGGTTAGGAAAACAGAGGAGAGAAGAAGAATTTTGAAGAAAAACAGCGATGAAGAATTGTGTAGATTTAAGGTTATTATTTTGCTCTGACACTACGTTGAGTTTTGGGAAAAGACGATTGTATTGATCATCATAGGTATAAGTATAAATAGAAAGTTATATATCTAGATGACCTAAAGCCCAAATACGATATAAAAGGCCTAAGTATAGAGATTTAGATATCTTTATTTCAATAGGTACAATATTATTTTACAAAAAAATTTAATATATGGGAAATTTGTAAAATATGAACTAATTAAAAACAGAAAGAGTAGATATTAACTATAGTTGCCGAGGACGTGTGGCCCAGTGGTAGATGCCACTTTAGCTTTCTTCAGGTACCAGAGTTCGATTCCTCCCAGATGCAAGGGAAAAGAAAAAAATTGGCTATTGATCGGACTTTTGTCGATCCTATTAATAATAAAAAATAATGAGTAAGATTGACAAAAAAATTTATAGTTGTTTGCGACAAGAAGAAAAAGTGAATAGAGAAAAGTTGAAACAATTAATTCTTATGTTAATTGTCTTGTTTTTTTTTTGAGAAAAATTTTCATATAAAAGCTTGTTAGTACCACTACAAGAAAACATTTTAGAATTCGACGGCCAATCCCGTCGGATTCGGTAGGAAATGATGGAAAGCCAACAGAAAGTGATGGAAATTAGTGATCGGCGTAGCGTTGTCGGTTTTGAAGAGTTTGGTCGGTGACCATGGGTAAAACTGATAGAAACCGACACGTAAGTCTCTTAGGTATCCGTCGGTTAAAGGCAATGGGTTACCGTATGTTTGCTGTTCTCTCGGTTACTGTTGGGGTGTCATCCGTCGGTTATCATCGGGGTGTCATCTGTTGGTTACCATCGGGGTGTCATCCGTCGGTTACCGTTAGATTATACACCCATCTGATTCGATCGAAGATACAGTCATCAAAATCCGTCGGTCACTTAGCCGTTGGTACCCATCGACTATGGTTCCGTCGGACACCGTCGGTTTTTGAAACTGTCGGGTTTTGTAGGTCAATTCCGTAGCAAGCCATAGGATTTTTTTCTGTAGGCTTCCATTTGTTATTTCCGATAGAAACTGACGGAAAGTTTTATTTTTTTATAAATTATAAAATATATTTTTTTATTTGTAAAATTTTAATAAAAATGATTTTTAAATGTAAAATAAAATTTATATTAATGAAATTATAAATTTATAAACAAAAAGTAATAAAAATATATACAAATTATAAAAAAACAGAAACTAAATTAGAAGTTCGGGGTCTTGGATTTGGCTATCTTCCGGTAAACTCCGAGGTTGGAGGAGTTCGAGTAATTTGGCTATTTGAGCTTGACTTGCGGCAATTTGAGCTTCATGCAGCTCGTGACTTTCGTCACTCTTGCGGAGTCTATCCATCATGGTGGTTTGGTTGGTCATGAAAGTCACTATTTTCTGTCGATCTTGCTGACTTAGACCAAATCCTTGACTTAGGTAAACTCCAGCAGGCTGACCATCAGCGGTAACAAGTTTACCAAGACCTAATCGTCGACTCTTGGTGCAAGGAGTTTCCTATAAAAAAATTAATTAGACTTTTTTTAAAATAATTTCAATAACGGCAAAAGACCATATTTGGATATAAAGAATACCTCAATGACGATTTGGTTGACGGTTTCCCGTGGAAGTGTAGCAAATGGGCTAGCCCCGTCCTGAGTCATCTGCGTTTGGAGCTCTTCGGTCCTCTGCTCCACCCTCTCAACGATCTCCAACACTTTTGGGTTCTCGATCCTCCCAGATTTCTTCCCAGTGTGACAACCCTTCATTAGGCTGAGCCAATCAAGTACGCATCCATTATTGGTAGCCTACAAAAAGAAAAGTAAATGTCATTGGAGTTTTGGAAGTATAAATAATTAAATAAAGTACATATATTTAAATTACCAGATCGCGCTCAACGCACTCAAATGTATGACACCCAACGTTGTGGGTAACCGGCGCTTTTACTGTCACTATTTAGCCACTTCGGCGGTTCTTCTTTGCGATCCGAAATCTTCTTTGTGGCGGGAGAAGTCCAATACTCAACAAACTCCGGGAAGCGATCATTCGGGCACCCATACGGTTTGGTAGATGGGTCCTTCTCCCATGCAGTCTTCCAGGCATAGACGTAGTTACTGTACGAGACACTACATTGCTCCTCAAACATTTTCTTAACTTTAGGTGTGTTCTCGACAGCCCAATTGAAATGTTGCTGGTTGATAATTGTGACAATAAATAATTACGTTGTAAATTTAATAATTTAAAAAAAATAAAAAATTAATGTCAAGTAATAAATAAATCTAATACCGCAAATGATTTAAACCACTAGTCCTTAAGCTACAACGGGAATTTGTTGTAGGTAGGGTATGCGTAGTAGAGTTGTTCATGTATCATGTTCTTTACGTAAGTAATAATCTCGCCCTCGATGCGAAACCTATAATAAGCGGTGTAAATTTTTTTAAAAATAGATGATTAAAAATAAATTTATTTGAAATAAAAAAGAAATTTATAAGATTAAATACCATGTCGATTTTTGGTCTTCGAGCTCGATCGTCAGATTCATCGGTGGCGGGGCAGTAAAAGGCCCGGCCTGCCTATCAGGCCCTCGATCACAAGGTGATCTATGAGGTGGACTCGGAGTACAATCTGAATCGTGCTCCGATGGTCGACGCAGTCGTGATTTCTGGAAATCCTCGCATGAAAAATCACTAAAATAATATAAAATATTATTATAATATATATGTTCTTAAAAATAATTTATTAATCTTATATATTTTTAAAAAAACTTATATACTTAAAGGATTGTCATTGGAATTTACTATACATCTATCTATTATTGATATAGAATTTATATAATTTTATGGTCTCTTTATAATATAATATATATATATATATATAAAAATTTATATAATTACTATATTAAAATTTACATTTATTAAAAGTTTGATATACTTGAGATATACAGTTATATTATATATATATATATATTTATATGTAGTTATTATTATTATTTTTGTCAACAATATTGGGCCACAACTGGCCGACCCATTAGCCAAGTTCCTGCATAATGCAGGCGACGGGACTCGATCTCAGGATGTGCAGGTGCGCCTGCCATTTAGTAGACTTACCCCAACCACTGAAATAAAAGCTACTTGCTATATAGATATTATTTAATGTAATAGTTTGGAGATATATATATATATATTTAATATACAATATAATGGTTTGTAGATTTACAAAGGTTTCAAAAAAAAAAGAATTTCGAAATTTTTTTTTTCCTGTTCTACAAAAAAACGTTCTTGATAATATAAAAGTGTTCTTGATAAAACAAAAGAAAAATCCCACACAAACCTTACAAAAAACAACATATCTCACCAAAAACTCGAATCCAACAGCAACACAAGGCCGAAATTGATATATAATCTATGTCATCAACCTAAATCCAACAACTAATTCATTTATAACCAAAATTTCATTCCAAAATCAAAAATATATCTAAACCTAATACCTAAAACTAAATATAATGGAACGACTAGTTAAAGTCTTACATTTGGTCCTTAGTCACGGCGAGAATCGAATTAAAGGCGGAGAAAACTGGTCGATTTTGCGGAGGAGGAGAGGAAATGAGTTGAACGGCGGAGAAATGAGGGAGAAAAAGGAGTTGGGCCAAATAGGTTAAGGGCCATCGGTTTCCGTAGGTTTTTTAAAGAACCATCGGTTTCTGTAAGTGTTTTTAAAAGCTTATCGGTTTCGGTAGGTTTTTTAAATGGCCATCAATTTCCATAGATTTTTTAAAAAGCCATCGGTTTCTGTAAGTTTCTTAAAAAGCTATCGGTTTTCGTAGGTTTTTTAAAAAGCCATCGGTTTCCATAGGTTTTTTAAAAAGCCATTGATTTCCGTAGGTTTTTTAAAAAGCCATTGTTTGACATAGGAAATGGACCTACAGAAACCGATGGAACTTAAATTACATTTTTTTGTAATTGATTCATCCGTTAAATTTTCGTAGGAGATTGATAAATTCGATTCTTCTATATTATTATTTTGTGACATTATCTGATCGATCACATGAAATGAGAAAGCTTAGATTATTAAATATCAAAACTTAAACTATTAAACATTAGAAGGTACAGGGCAGGACATTACAACAATATTTTTAGAACATTAGAACATATTACAACATTAACTTAGACTATTTAACATAATGTTATATTTTAAAAAACATTTTAAAGACACTTAAACATTATAAATAAAATTACAACAAATGCATACATTAATAAACTAAATCATATCCATTATCATCCAACAGACGGACAACCCAAAGCAATGGTGGCAAACAGTACGATTGCCCCGGTGATTAAATCCACAGGCTGGTATAGATTCCTCGGTAAAATTGAGGCTCCCTCAAAAAAGATGACTACCAGGAGTCGCCATATCTTGTATCTGGTCACAAACTTGGTATGCAATGTGCGTTACTTCATGAATATTAGGTACCATCTGAAGAAACAAATGGAACACTGGTAGTCCCACATCTTTGTTACCATAGAGGCAGAGAAATGCAGTAGCTGCAAAACGTGCATAGAGGAGATGTGGTGTTGCATTTAATAGAAGACTAATACCTTCTTCTGATGGACGAGTTGTTGTTAGGATTCGTAACTCAGATCACATATTGAGCAGTATAATTACCAACATTTTTTCATCGTTCAAGAAATGGACAAAACGGTGTTGACGTTCACCAAGGTGGGTGTTGAAGATGTACTCAGTAACGTTCACATCGCGTAGCACTTTCATTGAATAAACTATTTTTTAGAAAGTACAACCAGAAGAAATAAAACCTTTTAACTCTCGAAATCCTTCTTTTCCCACACGAAGAACAATATCGTGAACTATTTCGTAAGGTAGGAAAGAAATTATGTTTTTTATTTGTGTGTCAACCTAACACTAACACTTGATCATTTATAGTACAAGAGGCAAAGTAGTTTCCCGTAGGATTAAACCGATGGAAACCAACGGAAAATTAATAACGCTTTAAACTGACGTTTTCCATCAGATAAAAGAACTATTAACTAGGCTCACTGCACCATGCAAAATGTACAACTAAAGGCCGTGAGTTTCCGTAGGTTATAAAACCGATGGAAACCGACCGTATGGTAAAACCGTTTGTTTCTGTAGCTTCCAAAGTTGATGGAAACCTATGGACTTAGAAAACCATCGGTTTCCATCAGCTTTGGGGGCTATGGAAACTGATGGCTACTGCTTACTGTTGTTTTCCGAGGGCTATGGAATCTGATGGTTTTACCATACGGTTGGTTTCCATCGGTTTTATAACCTACGGAAACCCACGACCATTTGTTTTCTGAATTAAAATGACCAGATAAAGTATGATACGATGGTATTTGGTAACATAAACATTACAGCCTTGATATGATGAGTCACAGAAACGGCTGAGATTACTTAATCGTGATCCGTGGATTTCCATCGATTTTATAACCTAGGGAAACCAACTGCTTTTTTTCCTATAAATTTAGATCATTCCTCCCATATTGTAATATCAAAACAACTACAAACATCATGAGTTTCTTTCCACTAGATATAATTTCCTACATTATTCGTTGTGTTGGTAAACATGGGTTTAGGGAGTTAAAGGTTTTATATTCGCTGGTCCTGATTTCAAAAACATGGTGTACTCTGCAGAAGTGTTACGCCATGTAGATATTGATGAGTTCATCTCCAACCCGCAACTTGGTGAACCAGGATCACCGTATGAACCACTCCTCAGTTGCTGTCTTGATGTTGGGCACATAACCATGCAATACATTGTTTGTTTAAGAATCCTTGCCACGACTGGTCCTTCGCAGTGAGGTATTAATTACCTAATCAATGCTACACCTCATCTATTGTATGCATGTTTTGCTTGTGCAGCATTTCTATGCCTCAGTGGTAACAAAGCCTTGGGTATACCTGTGTTCGAGTCATTTCTTCAACACGTCCCAAATCTAGAAAAGGCAAGCTACATTGGATATCAAGTCTGTGACCAGATACAAGCTATGAGCAACCCCGAAAAGGCTCTGTATCGTGGATTGCTAAGGTAAGGGACTTTGTTGGACATGCCGGCCTGTCAATTTAATCACCCTGACATTTGTATTGTTTGTAAGCACTGTTTTGCGTTATCGTTCTGTTGGCATATTAGCGACATGTGTTAAGCTCCTCAGCCGTTTCTCTGTCTTACTAAATGCTTTGCTTCTGTTTGTTTAATAGTCTTTGTTGCACTTTCCTTTCTGTTCATTATGTTTTAATTTAATGTTTACTTGTTATGTTTAATTAAAAATGTCAAACTTTTCCTATATTCAATTACACATGGTCAGGAATTCAAAAATATCTTTTTAAACAAGTAATAATGTTCGAGATTAAATGGTACAAAATATGAAAACCTTATAATATATCAAAATAAAAATGTTTACACAATACAAATATATATATAGCAACCCACCGTAATTAGTAATCAGATATTGTTTTCTTCATCACAAAATTCACCGTCTGAACTACCTTCAGAGTCCTCACCAAATTCTTCGACATCATTGTCAGAGACATCATGGACCGTCCCTAATGCTTGGGACGTTATATCGATACATAGATTGACCTGAAGTGAAATATCCAATGGTCCTAATATCCTAGGTGAGGTTTGTTGCATGGCATCGTGGACAGAATTACAAAGAGCCTTCCTCTAGGCGGGGTTGATGTCACAGTTATCCACCCATCGGAACGGGTAGATACCCGTGGATATGGGAGATACGTCACTTGATCTGTCTGTGATGCAAGAATGAACGGATTGTACTTGGCTAAATTTCTTCTTGAATGTACATAAGTAACCCCAAATTCATCAACGCGTACGCCGACTCCAAGAAATGGATTGTACCAATCGCAGTAGAAGACAATGTACTTTAAGTCAAGAAACCCCGGGTAATGTACCTCCAGAATTTCTTTCAAAACACCATAATAAACCATATCGCTCGAGGTAGAAGAAATTCCAGTGTCACTTGTTGGTCTTCTCTTTCCTGGCCTCGCAATCTTGAATCCATAACCCCAAGTGAAGTACATAGAAAATGATTTGGCGATAAGCCAAGGATCATTAAGGAAATCCTCCAACCATGTGGGGAAAGATTGTCCTACCGCTGTAGCTTGTGTGATCTGAGATATTAAATGAAGAATGTTAGTACTTTTACCTGAATAGAAGCACTGTTTTCTACACTTCATTCAAAATGAAATATTACATACATAATATCTTAACCAGTCCGTGAACTCGTCCTCTTTTATCTTTTGAATTTGGTCTTCATTGTAAGTTGGGTACACAGTGTGAACTTGGGCCAAGTAAATTATGGAACAAATATATTAACAATAACAATTACTAACAACAAAATTTAAAGCATATGTGAGAAGATACTACTAAATCTCTCAAATTCCCCTAAATTTGGGCAATTGGTTACAATATACATATGCAAATGTTTAAGCTCTTCTGGAGTAAGTGTTCTTCTCAAAGGTTTTTCACTAAGTCGACCAATTTGTGCAAATTTATCTGGCACATACGCTGGATAAATAGGTTTCTCTCTACCATCATCATTTCTTGAAGGTCGTCGTGAATTTGTCTGAACATTTACTGGAAAGTATAAAGAAGCGAAATTGGATGTTTCTTCATTTATACATTGCGCAACTATCGAACCCTCAACCTGGCTCAAGTTTTTAACTTAAACATATATCGTTCAAATAGATACATCCAACGATATTGAACAGGACCACCCAGCTCTGGTTTACACAGCACATGTTCGGTTAGCATACGACTTACAATTTACTACAGATGAATAGCAAAGTAATATGAGTACCAGCTTCATGAGAGAGATGAATAGGTAGGTGTTCCATTATGTCAAAAAAGGAGGAAAATATTTTCTTCAAATTGCAGAAGATGATTGGAATCTTATCATTCAAATTTCTTATTCCGTCAACCATAAGACTACATGAGCATAGATTATGAAAAAATGCTCCAAGCCCTGAAATCCAACAATAAGCTTATAACATTCATATCAAAATATAGAATTACTGCTGTCAATATGGAAATTAGGATTGTACCTGCAAGCGCTCCATGTACATTTCTAGGTAGTAAATATGCAAACGCAAAAGGGAAATATCATTGCATTATAACATGACAGTCATGAATTTTCATGTTACAAAATTTACCTTCATGACTATCACCACAATTCTTTAGGTTTGAAGCATATTCATTTGGAAAGTTTACCTTCTTTTTAATCCAATTAAAAAAAGCAACCTACAAAGAATACAATTAGATGGTACAACAACAAAATGGAGAACATAACAAAATCATAAGGAGTATAATAACATACCTTTTTTATTACTCGATCTGAATATTGGTACAGGGCCAACTGTGTTGTTGCCGCGCATATGTAGTGGCTTTTTATCGCATATATCTGGTAAATCCAACCTTGATTTGAGATTATGTTTTGTTTTCCCTTTAACGTTCATAATTGTGTTGATAGAATTAACGAAAACGCTCTTCTCAATGTGCATGACATCTAAACAATGATAAAGGAGGTGATCCTTCTAATACAGCAATTCCCAAATTAAAATCGTTTTGTGCCAATTATGATACTCCCCTACACCACCGATAGGATAATATCCGTTTCCTCCGCATCCCGTTGTTGACTCTACATCAAAATCTCTAAACTGCGTTAAAATTTCTGAGCCATTTGGTTCTTGCGGTAGACCAAACAATACTTTTTTGTTTTTAGTGAATAATGATCTACTATGCCGGTATGGATGATCCAAAGGAATAAAACGTCTATGACACATCAAACCATGATGTCTTCCTTCTGTGCTTAAGCTGGAACGGTTCAGTGTTATCTTGACATATAGGCCACGCTAATCTCCCGTGCGTGGACCAACTTGATAGCATACCATAAGCTGGAAAATCAGTGATAGTCCACATTAGCACCACTTTCATCTAGAAATTTTACGCTGTAGAAAAATCATAAGCAGTAGTACCATTCTCCCTTAGCTCATTCAATTCCGCAATAAGCGTTTGCAAAAATACATCCAATGATCTACGGGGGTGATCAGGCCCTGGTACTAGAATAGATAAAAAATGAACTCTAGTTTCATACACAACGCAGGTGGCAGATTATAAGGTGTTACAATCACCGGTCAAACAGAATACGGTCTCTTGTATTTCTCAAATGGATTAAATCCATCAGTAGAAAGACCTAGATATACATTCCTCAATTTGGCAGCAAAATGTGGATAAACTGATTGGAAATGTCTCCATGCCACTGCGTCTGACAGGTGAAGAAATTGACCACCTGAATTGTGTTCCGCATGCCATCTCATCGGTCCCGCTGTGCGATATGACTGATATAATCTCTTAAGCCTGTCAGCTGATGGAAAATACCATATCCTCTTGTATGGAACCCGATTTCTCCCACGTGTATCCTTGAATCGAGGTTTCTTGCAAAACCGACAACGGATCTCATTCACATCCTTTCCCCAGAAGATCATACAATTGTCTTCGCAAACATCTATTATCTGATATGGTAATCCAAGGCCGCTTACCAATTTCTGAACGTCGTAATACATTGTAGCATGCGAGTTAGCGGGTGGCAAAAGTTTCTGCGTATAAGAAGTGATCTTATTTATCGTGCTCTCCGATAAATTACAATCCATTTTCATATTCATAAGTTCAGCAGCTATCGACAATGATGAATAATCATCACTGCAACCAAAATACAATGGCTTTTTTGCTGCATCTAACATACTAAAATTTTTTTGAGCTTCGACATTTGGTTCTTTACCCCTATTCCTAGCCTTAGTGAATACTGGAATATCCTCCCTATATGCATCATTAACCATTTGGAATGTACTGTCGTTATTTTCTACCGGGACTCCACTCCCACCACCTAAACCACCTATATCACTAGTTCCCACATTAACATCAATTTTTTCATCTACCATGTTGCCTAAATCATCACTAACACCATGATTACCAACTCCACTTCCACTCACAAACTTAACATTCGAGTCATTTTACCCATGAAAATACCAAATTTTATAACTTGGACAAATACCTTTACGGTAAATATGACTACAGACATTCTTAACATTGATATACTTTATATTCTGGCATTTATTACATAGACAATACATCTTACCCGTTTCGAGTGGTAAACTTTGATATGCTGCAAACTCCATAAAAATTTTCAACCCTTCTGCATACTCTTCCCTCAATTCTCCACTGGTTTCATTAATTCGCAGTCCATCCAACCAAGCCCGAAAGTTTGAATTTAGTATTTTTTTTATTCGAAATAGAGGTTATGATGCAAAGAAAAGAAACTCAATTTGGAGTTATGTATGTCACAAATACGACAGAATCTAACGGCAATCAAGAGAAATGGGTTATATATAGTAATTGGGCAAAAAACCGTGTTCAAACTAGCATTCATGTTGGTTGCCGTCGGTTGTATAATTAATTATATTATAATTTATTTTTATTTTTACCATACCGTCAGTTTCCATGGGTTACAAAACCCACCGAAACCTACGGAGAAGTAAATTATGTCGGTTACGCAACCTACAAAAATCGATGGGCAGGTAATTATATATTTATTTTTAATTATAAATATTTTTATTTATGTTGTTGTCGTGTACTGTGTGTTACAGTTGACGGTAACTTACACCCGTTGGTTAGTATTGGTTTATAACCGACGGGAGTCGCCGGTTGTACTATTCCTGTCGACTACCGTGGGTAAATAAACCTACCAAAACCAATGGCTTTGTAATCCGACAGAAACCTATGGTTTTTAATTTTTTGGTCGACCCCGTCACTTCCCGTCGGCTTTTGAAACCGACAAAAAAATCGCAGGTTTGCCCGTCGGTTTAGACAGTATTTTCTTATAGTGTACATCTCTACATTGTTTAATAAATATACGTAATGAACATCAGTTATGTTTTAACTTACAACCAGTTATATGCATTCGAATTGCGTTTCTTTATCAATATATAAAATGTTTTTGTGTGTTGTGTTCTTTTTTTTTTGCCGTCAAAACGCATTTATATTGCATTATCAATATCAGAGTGTACAAAAGCCCATAATAACGGAGGGCAAGAGTGATACAAATCCCATACAGAGGAATCAGTGGTAATAGATTTAGCCAGATGGTCAGCACACTTATTGTTAACTCTTGGTGTATGCAATACGAGCAAATTATCGAAGATATGTCTCCACTGCGAGATCGTACGATAATAGTGCTCCAGCCGTAGATTAGTGCAAGGACCCTGAAGTAGCTTTGTTATGTTAATATTATCTCCTTCAAATTCAACGTTTTGATAACCCATACCCCATGAAACTTGAATGGCCCAAATTAGTGCTGTAAGCTCTGCCTCATTGACAGATCGCCTTTGGGGATATTTGCCACGGCCGGCGTGAAGGAACAATCCATTGTGATCCCTAAGTATCCAACCCATACCAATAGCATCGACGTTTTCCTTATATGAAGCATCGTAGTTGCATTTTACCCAGCCAATTTGTGGGCGTCTCCATGTATCAGGGGGAGGGAACCGTGAAGTTAACGGAATAGTTGCTGGTACTTGCTCCTCATTGGCATCTAGCCATTCGATAACATCCCAGTTTGCACGAGAGATAGTCTCATATGGGCTTAGCGCTTTATAGTTGTAAAGCAATTCATTCCTACTTTTCCACAGGCGCCATAATAACCAAATAGGCAAGTAACAGTGAAAGTTTCCTATCCTAGTATCTTCGGCAAGGTTTAATATAACATTTATTTTGTGTTCAATGGTGACTACCTGATCTGTTAGTTCCTGATATGGTAGTCCCGAGAGTCGCCAAGCCGCTTGTGAAGCTTCACATAAGAATAGAGCATGGTTCGCCGTCTCATTAGTCTCACAACACCGAATACAAGACGAAAACGTGTTGATATGTCTTCGTTGGAGATTGTCAGCAAAGCTTAATGCACGAGAGGCGAGCCGCCAAATAAAATGCCTTAGTTTAGGTGCAACCGGTAATCTCCAGATTTTTTTCGTGAGATCAGGAAAATTGAATAGATGAGGCATCTGTGATTGCCCAGGAGAATCATCTGTAGTGGCCAACCAGTATCCCGACTTGACTGTATAGTTACCATGTGTCGTATAGCTCCAGATGTGTCGATCGTGCGTCAAGTATTGGGGAAGAAATTGTTCAAGTATAGAGCTATGATCACGTTTATCAATCATCTGATTTAGTTTATGCATATCCCAATGTCGTGTGTTGGGATCAATAAGCTCACATACTTGGGTATTTGGGTCATAAGGTGGATATAACAACGAAGGACGCGGTGGGTTAGTAGGTAACCAAGGATCTAATCCGATTTTTGTTGACTTGCCATCCCCAACACGAACTTGAATACCAGATTTAAGAAGGGAAACCCCGTGAAGTAGGGAGGACCATCCATAGGATGGTTGAGTACCTTTTGTAGCACATAATATATCTCGACGAGGAAAGTATCGTGCCTTATATAGACGGTACACCAAACTATGAGGGCGAGAGAGAAACTTCCATACTTGATTAGCTAGTAGTGCTTGATTAAAGGCCGCAATATCCCTAAACCCTAATCCTCCATTCCGTTTTTGTTTTGTCATTTTTTTCCATGACACCCAATGCATGGGTTTCCTATGTTGTGCACTGCCCCACCAATAGTTTGAAATCAACTTGTTGATAGTAGCACATGTGGATTGCGGCAATCGGAAACAATTCATCGAGTAAACAGGAAGAGCATAGGCAACAGCTTTAATCATTGTTTCTTTTCCAGCCGCAGAAAGGTACCGATTTTGCCATCCCGATAATTTCTTCTTGATCCGCTCTTCAATGTACTTGAACATGGTATTTTTGTTTCGGCCGAACTGTTCAGGTAGACCTAAATATTTCCCTGCTCCACCAATATGTGTTACGCCTATAAGAGGTTTAAGT